>QGOH01000464.1:0-60136 GCA_003313155.1 Boletus sp. MG95
AGAAGGCGGTGTTAAAAAAAGAGGGGGGGGATGCGTCCTGTCCTTGCAATCCAGCGCCCACCGTGAATGTGAGTCAAGACGGACAAGACAAAAGGAAGACAGACCATCTCCATTCATACGAATTGTGCTAGATGTCCAGGCAGATTGGCTCCGTGTGCCAGATTGTGTTCGCAATCAGAGCTCAGAGGACAATTGATGCCTCCGCCGTGCACGGCGCTGCAGCGTCAGAGGCACAACACTGATCGAGATCTGTCGGTCGGGGCTGGCAAGAGGTGTCGTATCCTGTCAAGCAGAGTGACAAAGGCAGTGAGTGACAACAAAGAGGCTCTGCGGCTCAGGCTCGTGTAGAAACGAACATGCAACTCGCTAGCCCCGCATCGGTGGTACACCGCAGAAATCAAACTGTCTGAAAACAATCATAAGCGATCCCGCGAACATTTGCCGGGCGGCATTATAAACTTCGAGTGAGCATGCAAGCGACGACACCTTTAGCCTTGACCATGATGATCGCGATCCCTCGAATCGCTTGAGCAGAAGTCCCGGGAGAAGAAGGCTTCATTTTGCTGCCGACCGATCACGTCGGTCGCCCTGAAAGACCAACCAACTGGATAAGGGCAGTTTGGGGCACATTGACCAGTCACACGCATCCTTCATCCCTTGAAAATCACGCTTTCACTGCCCTATCCTCAAGATTTTGTTCCAAACCAACCCCAAAATCGCCTGTGGACTTGTCCGAATCGGTTGTGAAGAAATGAATGTCTAGCCCTGAGGTAGGACCTCAGGTGCCTGTATGCGGGCGCTCGTGCTCTTGCGCTCGTCGACCCGTGAACCCTACTTTTTTCTGCTACACAACCACAGCCTTTCGACATGTCTCGTCGCTGTAAGTTGCTCCTCAGTTTCCCCGCCGCCATCGGTTGTTTGATCCTGGTGACTTCGCTGGCACTTCCAGCATTCCGTTCCCCAGGTTCCCATGAATACAGGTGTTTCATCTTTTTCTATCACTCACCCAATCAGAGTTTAATGCGGCTGAAACGCGTCACTCAGTGCTGGCCTGTGCTTACGGAGCTAATCGCCACAGCGGCATACAGCCCATGTACAGTGCTTTTGGCGGCGGATCTGCGGAGGTCGGGGAAACTAACGAGAGGTCTCCATTGTAGAAAAAAAAAACGAAAATGGGGCACAGCGTTGGGGCACTCGACAGATTGATGGATTTCAACGTTTCAACCCCGCCAGAGGTCGACTTCGTTCACTCCGAAGGGCCCAGCCTTGCCCCATCAAGTTGCCCCAGTGGTGAAACAGAACCTTGTGTGGGTTTTGCGCCCCGGAGCATCCCAAACCGTTTGACTGAGCGAGTATTCACACGTTCAGCTGCACTGATCAGAAATCATATCATTCTCGAGTCTATTCCAATAGTTCTCGACACGGTGGCACTTGGTGCTTATTGGGCCAAAGACCGCCGGCAAACTCCAGACGGCGGAGGTACGATGGATTACAAGTTGGTGCGCACGCTGTCAAAATCAGCCTTATTTTAGTGAAGAAATACATATTTGTGAGGCTTCGCCCTGATGAGTCTAAAGCCTGAGAGAGAGAATCCTACCATCAATCTGTCGGACCGATTGGTTGTACACGGGAATATCATGTTGTGTACGTGATCTTGTTATACAAGCAAAGAAAAGGGGGCCCTCCGCCTGAGAAACTAGTCCGGGCAAACACCTTCTGGGATTGAGAGTGTCCGTACATTGTTTGAATGTGCAGAATCAAGAGAGACTTCACACGAGAATCATACCTTGGGCTGGCAAAGACCGAGGTCTTAACCCGGCAAGCACCGGGGAAGTGATGTCAGAGCAAAAAGCATCGCGGTCATCCACTACGTTCCGTTGGCTATTATTGTGATGCGACCAACACGTCTTGTTAGAAACGGGTTCCTCTTTCCAGTGATTGAGTTTCACGGATAAGTCTATGGCACATGCAGGGAGTTGTTTGTATTGGCTGAAGGATGTGTGAACGCAGTGCTGGGAGTGCACGTGTTGCCACACAGGACATGTCAGATCAAAACTGAATGAGACGAGACGAGGGTGTCGATCGAATCATGATGTACATCTGGCGATCAAATTGGTCGTGTCACAAGCCGCAGTACCTCGATTATTTTGGTGACTGAGGTAGCGGGTGACTGAGCAACCAGGATAAGAGGGATTGTGGCGCCTGCGATTGATTGAGAACAAGGCAGCGGGGATACCTGCTGAAATGATATAAAATGCCGCGGGGATGGAGATTAGGGTGGAGACGGAAGACACGCTGGAAAAGACAGTGTGTGTACGTGAACAAACACGATTGATGGTACGGGGACCTGGGGTGTGTGGACTATATGAGGTGTGAAACCTTACATGCGTCCTGGATCACACCGGAGTACCATGGTGCTGATAGCGGCATTCACATGTGCGCGTTTCTGATTACGGTAAGGTGAGGAAGTTGTACGGCGGACGAGGAGTGTGAGTTTGAATTGTTGGTCTACCGCAGTCCCGCATGTTACGAGGATGCAGGGAGGGGCGATTGCGTCGAATGAATGGCGGACATGAACATGACACTGACATGTCGACATTGAGGGCGAGTGGGTGCAGGGACATGTCATGCATCATGTCGGGATATGTCGCCGACGGATTTCCTAAAGCGGACAAGTGCGCCATCAATCCTACAAATCCCAGCCACATCACTCTCGTTTTGGGGTTCTCCGAAGCAGAGGGCGGCGTTTTGACAGAGGAACACGGTGCCCCCCGTTATGGCAGGGATCGCCAAATTTGCAGGAATACGCCCCGCGCGGTATGCGGATAGGCGCGCTGCTGGACGGGACGGGAATGACGAGCACGTCCGTGTTGCAGTACGTCGTGTTGAATATTTTGTATTTTTCCCACCTGTTTACACCACGCAAGGAAACCTGACGTGGAAGTGATGTGTGGAAATTTTATTAAAAAAATCCCCACCTTCCGTATACGAAATATTGTTATGGCAGACTGAAAATGCCATCTGTTACAACGCAACACGACCCTTAGATCTGAATTAGTGATCCAGGCCGATTTCCGGGTCCGTCACAATGGTGTCGTCTCCGTCCATTTTCCACCCTTGGACCTTCCCTGCTTCTTCCTTGGAGGAATTCTAGTATAAAACAATGAAGGATCAGTCACCCGAAAACTTACCTCCCATCATAAGCCCCATGGCCGATAGCCTTGCCTAGTCTGTGCTCTCCTCTTCCTCCTCTCCCGCCCCGCTGACCCCTTCTCTTCCTCTAGCCCGTCCACCCCTGTCAACGCCTACATCCCCCCCGCTAGTTACTACCCCCCGTCTCATACCGGCGGTCATGGCCATTTGGTAGCACCCCAACCCCGCAATGAGCCCCAGCAGAGGAAGCGCCCAAAGTACACTAGAAGCAAGACCGGGTGTCTCACTTGTCGCGTCAAGAAAATCAAGGTGAGCACGAACACACCCCTACCAACACAGGTTGCACACCGCTCCACTAGTGTGATGAAACCAAGCCCATCTGCATGCGCTGTACCCATGGCCAACGAGACGTAAGTACTCATGCCTTTGTTCGGCACTCGCTCACCATCCTGTCCAGTGCACTTGGCCCGAGGGCGTGCCCACCCGGAAAAAGGTCACGCCGCGGAAGGAGAGTGTCGATGGCCGACCGTCGACAGCAGAGTCTTCTGGTATATCCGAGACGTCTACCCCTCCGACTCGCGATAGCACCCCACCACGGCGACCTCAAGCAGATTACAGCCTCCCCCCTGTGGTAGTGCGTCGTCACAGGTACCTATTGGTCTCATTTTCAACCACATCCATTCAATGTGTTTGACAGCGAACCGTTTGTGCCACCATTGGGCCCAGAGCCTGAACTCGCCCGCCGACAGATGTAAGTGCTGTTCTTGGTGAATCTCGCTTGGGGCCTCATAATTTACAGTGCTCCACACCCTTATCAACTTCATTCTTCTCAAACAAACGTTTTGTCCATGATACCCGAAATGCCTGCATACCAGTCGAGCCGCTACGATTCTGCTTACGGCAATGCTATGCCTATGCACACGGGCACTCCTCGTCTTCCAGCCCATTCACATCCATCGAGCCATCCACTTCAAATGCGCTCAATGACACACCAGCAGCACCAGCAGCACCAGTCACAGCCACCCCAGCACTGGACGCAGCCTCAGATGCTTCCCCCGCTAAATCCCATGGAGCCATTTGTAAGTGCTTGTTCCATTTTTTTTCAGTCGGCGCTCAATATTCAAATATTCAGTTTCACACCCCACAGGAGAGGAACCTGGTGGGGCATTCGTCTAATGACCACCACCCTAGATACCAATGATAATGATGATTCCGTCTGTGTTTTCTCTAAAGATTCGCCATTATTGCCATAGATCCTTAGCATCATTATGGTCATTCCGTCTGAGAATCCCATAGTCGCTGCTAATCTCCCACTTGTTCTGGATCGACCGCGAAGAACAGATGCGTCGGCTGAGGCCTCTGCGTAAGGTCGCGGCGACTCATCAGTCATTAATCATTCTTGTCGCGATCAAGTGTGACGCGGGAATGGACTGCGAATATGCTCAGACTTGCTCTTACTCATCGAATGAGGCCCGAGCAGCTGTTCGCGAGGCCTGTACAGCTGCACAAGGAACTTGAAGTGATGTGTCATTAGCACTGCATGTCTATTTTGCTGATAGACGTGAGTCCTGGAAATCGAATTATGAGCTACTGCCATCACTAATGACCGCGTACATGTTCACGCGTGACCAGAATTGGGTAAAGAACATGGATTTAGCAAGGACCCCTACTCAATATTCAATATTCAATATCCGAGGGACATCGTCAGCACTGCTCTCGCGTGCGTCTCATTTTCAGACGGGGACAACGGATGAGAGAACCAGGACACGTCTACCGCTGGAGATCCTCGCGGTATACGACACCGCAGGTAGTGAATGTCACTGCTTTGCGATCAATTCGTGTGAAAGGTGCATTTCTTCCGGAAAGGGGCTGACTGTTCTGTCGAGATTCAGCGAATGGCGGTAAGACACGAATTCAGCACCCTGGAAATCGAGGTAATTAATGATCCCTGCGGGCTGGACAAAGGTGAGGGAGCCGTTTCATACTTCGATCAAGTATTCGGGATTTCCCACAGATTCATGCCTGTACTTGCGTGAGTACGTTCCATGATGATCGACTTCTGAGCTGATGGATGCCAATGATTTCATAGGTGGCCAGGGGCGGAGACAGGATAAGTGAGAGTTCAAACTCGGATATCACCTCCGAATGCCATGAATTGTATAATTCGTTGGAGACTTGGGCAGATCCGCGCGATGACTTTCCGCGATGCGTACATACAGGCAACCTTGTGTATCAGAAAGCCGCACAGGTGTGTATCGCTTCCTTTTGAATAGAACCTGATCGCATGGCCTTTCCCGTAGATTCTTCTTTTGCGTGACGTTCTTCAGGCTGCTCCGACAGATCGATTACTCCAGTCCTGCTGCGATACGATCCTGACCCTGTATTTCGAGCGTACACCCAGTTGCATGGGGGGCAGAGTACGTTTTACATCTTAATGACGATAATGTCCACTTCCTTCTCACGTTGTCGTTTATTCACGCAGCTTGATGTGGCCTGACATACGAGCTGCCTGCCCCGCATATGGTAAGAACCGTGCTCGAGTCGGAAGATTATTTAAATCATTCAGGTGTGTAGTTGTGTGATCTACGCATGTACTTACTCGGTATATCAGGGTCCAATGCGCTCAGTGGAGTTCCGCTTACGATATAAGCTGACCACCGTATTACTACTAGGTTCGTATGAAATACAAACTTCGGAGCAACTTGTTGTCCAGGTGTGATCGTATCTCGTTAGGTTGACGGCTGGTGTTCACGTGTCTTATCGTGCAGGTCTCGAAACGGCTGGATCAAGGATTGCCAGGTGCCGGACTGGCGCTCGGTCATGAAAGATCTGCAGTTGAACATCCTGGTGCTATGACCAAGTCAACTTTATTCCGGGACCTCGTTGCGATGTGTGTGTGCGTGTATGTAATCTCATTGTTGGTAGGTGCCAGCAGTAAGTGGTGAGGCTCCGTGCCAGCCCGCTGGCGGCTTGGGAAAACCTTTCGAATAAGGATGTCTGTCTCACTCTCAAACCTGGCTACGTGGTGCCTGGCCAACGAGGCAGTTTTTCTTGTTTGGACACAAATTGATGGATTGATGACTAATTTAAAAGAACTTTCGACGGTGCGGCCAAAAGCACGGAGGCTGTGGATGAAACTAGGGGAACAAAATAAAATAAAATAAAATAAAAGTACAAGCTAGGGGGAGTTGCGAACCTGAATGGACGTTCTCAGAATCGGAACCCCTGCAGCTGTTGTGATGTGCGGTCTTGTACGCAATCAGATCCTCTTGGGAGGCTTTGCGTTATGCTGACGTGTTTGCAGCGAGGGTCCGTGAATGGATGCCAGCAACGCATTACGGCGCTCAAGGCCAGGCCGTTCAGGTCGATGTGTCGGTATCTCCGCCCTAAATCTACGGTGGTATCATGCGTTCCATGGCGTGCTCTTCAAACCAAAACTCGTTGGAGCAAATCAGTGCTGCGGCTTGCTAGCGAGTTATTACCTGGTTGAGGCATTGCGATCTACTACCGGTGCTTCCTGATGCGCCGTTATCCCAGTAAGCAACCTCTGGCTTCTCGTCTCGTGGCATAGCCCACTCCATCCTGATGGCGACACCCACTGAATTGTTTATTGCAGTGGTGTACATAAACAGATCGGTCTTTGAGACCAGACATATTGAATAGGGCTTCTCGACATTTTGACAGTGGCGTCGTGCAACAACACACGACCGATCAACAATCTCAATCATGTCAATAGTGCGTCGGAATTTGTTTGCAGGTCCGCTTCGTTTTCAAACATGATTGAACTACCTCGGAGATTGGGTACGAATAGGGTTTGCGCCGCAAAGGCAGAGTTCAGGTGGCCTTCTATCTCCGAATAGGATAGCAAACATGACACCCCCGTCCTCTGTGTGTGTTTCTCTTTCTTTACTGTTTTATATCTTCACGACGTAAAAGGTGCGCACGGGCGCTATCGGATACAGAGAACGACGAGCATGCATGTGTGGAGTAGGCCACCAATAGAAAATAAGCGGCAAAGGACAGGGCGTATAGTTAAACCAGTAGCGTGCCTGCTGAACGATTTGATCGAGATGATCGGACGACACTGCCCAATTTTTTTATTTCCCGCACTGGGGAGTTCGCTTCGAGAAAATGGAATCGTGAATGGGGCCATCAGCTGTTTGCAGCCCCAGACCGTACCCCGAGCCAGTGTTCTCGACATTGCCGTAGCGACTCCGACACTTCGCCCCTTGTGCAAGAGAAGTGCGTGATCTACCGGTGGTTTAAGCTGACTTTATCACGACCTTCCAAATTGCAAGAGACTCTTTCGGGGCATGAAATCTTGAAACACGGAGAAGTTTCAAGCTTATTGTTGACGTTCATTAACCTTCATTTCTGAACCGAGTAGGCATGCTTACGTAAGCTCGTCGATTCGTGATAAGATTTGGATAAGAGACGGTCGCGGTTGGCTACTCCACTTCAATACGTCCGTGCAGACTCATTCAGCATGGGTTGGTTGAATAGATTTATGAATTGCGAATGTCTATTTACCTCAACGATGCCAACAGCTTCAGCAGAGGAAGTCAACCTGAACGCTCCTCACCCACCACATCAAAACGCCATCGAAGCATTCAATAACGTCTTAGCCCAGATCAAACACGAAATTGTTCGCTCTCGTCATCATTGGGACAAACACGAGCCGAGGATGTGGTCCCGCGCAGCTGGACTCAGTGACGCCCAGCTCACTTACTTTACGATTGAGCAAGATCTCGTTCATGTGCGCAGCGGATTCGTGAGCTATGGCACCATCATCCTGGGGAAAATCAGGATTCCAGCTGTGGACGACGAGTTGGGACGGGGATACATTCACGTCAGGTGCGTGGGCCAACGCATCGGCCTCTATGTAGAGAGACCCGAAAGACGCCCGCATGCCACCCAGTGTCGGTGCTTTCGGTCGTAATATCATATTCGTAAAGTGGTGACTTAACGGCGTATTCATTTTTCTGTTGATCACATGTTCTCTTGTTAACATTCGTCCATTCCGCAGAATCCACGACCCTCCTAACAGGGTAAGTGCGACCAGCTCATTCCTGATTATCTAGTCTCACGAATTAATTTTTTCCTGATAGGGTGAAGAGGACGTCACGTTTCACTCTATCCTGACTGTAGAAGGCAAACGAGATGCTGATGGACACCCACATCTCTGGCGGGCGGTTCAGACTGAAGACTACCCCCTCGAGTTCTTCAACGACTGATACGTCCCCTTTCTATGTCTCATTCGCACTCAGCTCCGTATTTTTTTCGTTGTTTCCCCCCCTTTTTTTTCACGAAACGGTACCTGTCTCACAGCCTTGTGCCAGCGAACTATCACATATCTTGTTCGCTTTGACGGATCTGCTCTTTTTTTTTGGTGTGTTTCTGCTCCATTCTCCGCGGACTCTTTTCTACGTGGATCCGTCTCCACTCCCTTTGCCAACGGCCCTTCCCACCGTTGCGAGAGGTATGGAACCCGTTACGTTTGTAAGGATGTTCTACTCCGCGCGCGCCGTGTATGTCGTACATAGCAGCTGTGGGCCACTCCGATCAGAGTCCCATGAATGTCATAGTGCCTTGATTTGCCCTCGTAACCCACGCTGGCCCCGGCGTTCGCGTCCCCTCATACCCTCTTTCAACGTCGTAGGTGTTGACATAGTTGTACATGTGTGACCGCCCAGTGCGAGACGCTTGAATTCAGTAAGGAATCACAGCATATCAAATTAGCTACAAATAGCCTAGGTCTCGATCAACATATGAATGTGTAAACTACCTCGTTGGCTCTTTATAAATAAAACAACACGAAGAAGAGAAGCGTTCATATGAGGGGTTGATGTATGGGGATGGGAGGTTAAATGTCTATGGTGAGATATCCGCTTATACCGGCCCCATGATCAGTGACTAGCCAGAGTAAACACAAAGATCATGCCAGAGAGCACTCGACCGACTGTTTCGAGCCTAGTCTTGTCAGAGAAGCCCAGGATGGCCCCCAGGCAATAAGGGAGGCATATATCAGGGCCACGTGATGCCGCATCGTCGGAGAAAGGGAGGTCAGCCAGACCTCCCTTTCTCATGTGGTTCCAGCCTGATGAAGCCGCGTACGCGAGCTTTCGTCTTGGCTAATTCGGCCTTGTGCTATGCGTACCGGCCGGCGACAAACGCTCAAAAGCAAAATCTATGGGGTATGGCAGGTAGTACATTTTACAAGAGACAAAAATGTTCCGAGACATCGCTCAACGCCGCTCCTTCAACCTCCCGCCTCGTCACGACATACACATACAAGGCAAGTAGGCAAGATGATAGAAAAGAAAAGACAAAAAAAAGATATTTACGAGACACAGGAGTCGCATGTGTGAGGTTGTACGCGCGGTCAGGCATCGTCATTAAACGTCCATACGCTATTTGAGGGAACAACGCCATGGGACATAAAATATTGCGAATCGATCCGGTGCGAAAGAGAAGGCAAGGCGATGTCTTGCGAACCCGTGTACACGTGTAAACCATTCGATGGTATAGACAACGTCGCCAGCACCTTGTCGTTCTGCGCGCCAGTGAAGGTGGCGAACTGACCGAGCGGCGGTGTAGACACGTCCATCAAGGTGGTCATTTGTACGGTACGATCGCCAAGCGATGATTCCGTCGAAGTCGGAGAATAGCTGAGTCCCGGGGTCGACGGACTGGAGCTGTAAGCTGTCGGGCTGACATTGTCAGTTCCGCTAATGTGCGGACCTTGCAAATTCAGGCACCCAGCCGGTACAGTCGAACACCTCCTGAGTCGAGAAATCCTCGAACCAGGGGGCGAAGCAGCATTACAGAAAGACGGAGGTGCATCCATATCGCTGGCCATATGTGCCATGGGAGAGTT
Source organism: Boletus sp. MG95 (assembly GCA_003313155.1). NCBI lineage: Eukaryota > Fungi > Basidiomycota > Agaricomycetes > Boletales > Boletaceae > Boletus > Boletus sp. MG95. The sequence continues at coordinate 10,031 of QGOH01000464.1, forward strand.
TCCAGATAGAAGGATGTCGCTTTCGCTCCTGCTCTTGGTAAGAGTGCGTCCTGAGGTGAGTTGCGCTGCAGGCAATTTACCGACCCAAAGACGCCACTCGAGGGCTTCTCCGAGCGCACGTTCACATCGGCCAATCTCCCGCGGCGAGAGACCAGAGAGCTTGGCCCATGCGCGATTCGAATAACAACGGTCTTGCATGAATTTCGACGCCAAGATCAACGATGCAAGGAAAGCACGACGGGGACAGAGAAGCGGTGATGGGAGAGGGGGCAAAGGGGGGAGGGAAGCGTTATTTATCTTCGACTTGTGTGCTGACGCCTTGTCAGCATCGAGATCCGGTTCCATTGAGAACGAAGCACCGACTTCGTACGAAATCGGATTGATGCGCATGGTGGCGAGTAGGCTGTTGGAAGAGGATACATCGGGGGAGATAGCTAGACCGCCAAGGTTGGTGTCGTAGTTGATGCCGACCTCGCCTTGGGATATCCGATCATCATCCGATCCCACAGGAGAGGAAGATGAGAAGTTTTGCTTCTCTTTCCGAGCGAGATCTGGAACTCTTGGACGGATGGCTTCGAGGTAGCATAGTGCTGTTTGAAGTACAGTTCCTGAAGTCCGCGAGCGACGGAGAACCTCGTGGACGAAACCTTTAATTGGTGCGATATCGCACCGCTGAAGTTGTGGGCAAGCAACGGGCTGGGCTGAATACGGGGGGACGGGCGAGATAACCGGAGTGGGTTGGGTCGTCGGAGAGATTGGAGAGGGTAGCTGAGTGTTGCGGGAAATGGAGTGAAGTACATTGGGGGGGCGCAGGTGATCCAAACCTGATATCGGGGAGACCACTGGGCGCCCCGAGGTCAGGAACACGGTAGGTATGTCTTGCTGAGGCCATATATCGCACAAGGATTTGACGGCTTGATCTTTATCGCAGAGACCTGAATAAACGAACAGGAACACGACGGAAGTGGCTCACCGACGAGACTGAGGGCAAACTTTGACTTTTGAATTTCGCGAAGTTTGGCCTCGCGGGGTGGAAGATAGGCATGACGTGGACGGTCGGGTTCGGAGAGAGAACAAGGAGGAGAGACAGAGGAAGTAGATGCGGCGGGGGTGATGAGATAGGTAAAGGGCGATGAGCGAGGGGGGATAGATTGAGCTGAAGGGTGGTAGGGTTGCCAACGAACCCTTGTATGTGATGTTGAGGGAGAGCCCCGATGGGGCAATGAATGGGCGGGAGGTCGAACCATGAACTGAGCGGGGAATCACGAAGAAGCGAGCGAGGCGAAAAATACTGGCGTTTGGGCGGGCTATCTAGAATACAATGCTGGGGCCATTAAGACTGTTGAGTACGATAGGAGCGACGGGCGAAATCTCGAGTTTGACGGCGGGAGTCTGGCGAATGGGTTTGGTAAATCGGACTGTGGTGTATGGGCACATTGCGGACACGTTGGGGTTGCAAGGACGGGCCTAAAGTCTACAAGACTCTAGAGCGTCCTGGAGCTGTATAAGACTCCCCTTGTGCTGGAGACTGCTTATACAACGGGGAAGGTGGGAACGAAGAGCTGCTGGGCGTTTGATGTGGAGACGGGAGGAATTCTAAATACTCAGTTGTGACTCGGGTGCTATAAAAATGGAGGAGTCACTCTCACACCCCTGTCCCCCTGACACTGCATCACGGGGTCCATTCGTCGCATCGCCCCGCCCCCGTCGCCGCCGCCGCTCTGGAGTCGGCCGTGACTCGGTCGCAGTGCTGCAAACGCGCACCAGACGAGCTCGATCACTGCAGAACGCGGTGGTGCCGCTTCCAGCGGTGTAACCACACTGGGGGTTGAAACGGTGTCATGCCAAAAGCTGTCATTGTACTGCGCAGTCGCCGAGCCCTCCTTTTTTGGTCGGCTTGATAGGAGGTTCCTATCCAACAGTGTCTGCGCCGTACACATGTTCATTCCCATGTGTCATCCCAATCTCGCTGGCACTCACGCCTTCCGGGTGTGTCCGTCGCGAATCTGTCACGGCCGGTCATGGCCCCGAACCCGACCGCAATCACGCTTTCGCTCGTGGGCGGTGCCTCATCCAATGTTGGACAAGCGTCGAGCTGATAACACTAATCTTAGCCGGGAGATCATAAAACTTGCGAGCCCACCAATCACAGTTTGTAGTTATCCCGTACGTAAAGAGTGCACTACATCCAAGTCTGACGACCTCGTCTGTCTTTTTGCAATCCAAACAGAGCCCGGCCATGTTGCTTATGGAGTAGATCGACTTTCTACGCAGCCGTGGGCTTGTTATGCTTCCGCGCTACGGTCCCAAAACACCGCGATTCCAAGTTCTAGGTATTTCATTGGCGGACACAGTACATACCAGCCGATGGAACCAACAACATCTGTCTTCCTCTCTCCCTTCTGGATACCCATTCTGTCGCTCATTTACTCATCTCACTCATTCTTTCACAGACTTGAGCATGAGAGTCGCAGCGTCATTCCTTACCATCCCTCTCACTCTCGCTGCTTCTGTTGCGGGCCACGCCAGTGGAGGCAAGCCCGCTTTGATGGCAAAACATGCCCGCGCGGCGCGCGAACCGGTCTTTTCGGTCAGCAGAGGCCATATCAACGCCCACGTTCGCAGAACCTGCAAGCCAAGGGCCACGGTGAGTTCCACAGGCTCGTCCCTCTCATCGTAGAGGAACGGGTGTGCTGATTCTTCTTTGGAATTCGATGCTGATTGGAATTCGGGCTGTACTAGACCAATGTCGTCTCATCCATGTTACCACCCATGGTACCAACTAGTGTCTCCACGCCGGTCGATACATCCCCCAATGCACCCGTAACTCATTCTACCCCCGTTACTTCACAGCCTACGCCTTCCTCAAAGAGTGATTTGTTGGCGGCAAACACCGGCCCCATCGGCGGTCTTGTCACTGTCGTATCAGCTGGTCCTTGCGGTCCAAGCGGTGCTACTAGTACGGGTTGTTCATCATTTGTGTGCATTCGTGTTTGACCTGCATTGCAGCGCACATAACTGCGTTGAGCGGACCCAATGGGAATATTGATTTCTTGAACTGTGGCTTGACATCCGGAGGGTGGACTCCTCCTCTTATACACATCGACGGCATTGTCAGCGTTGAACTCTCGCAGGTCGCGTCCAATCTCGGATCCGCTTTTTCTGCCTGCAAGCGTTTCATCCCTCTCTTCCAGAAGTATGGTCAACGATACGGCGGTTAGTTCTCGCTGTATCTTCGAAGTTGGTTTCTGAACACAGAAACTAGTCCCTGCTGTTATACTTGCATCCTTCGCAATGCAGGAGAGCTCTTGCATTCCTACCACTGTTGGAGGTGCTGGTGAGCAGGGTCTGATGCAGATCACCGTTGATAAATGTGGTGGTGCACCCGGCGGCAATTGCCAAGACCCTGTCGGTGCTCTTCTGTTGGTAGTATGTCGCATGTTAACTGTGGATTTCTTCAGGACTTCAACATTCATAAAGGGGCTCAGTTCTTTTCGCAGACCCTTGACAGTGTGAATGGCGATCTCCTCCTAGCAATTGGTCATTATAATGGTTGGTACAAGGGTTTGACATACGTGAGTGTCCTGTATGTCAAGTGACGGGTCGACTGAATATTTCTGCCAAGAGGCGGAGGCAACTGCTACCGCTCAGAACGGCAACTGCCACGAGCAAAACAATCTGGACTAGTGAGTGTTACCTCAGCGGAGTTAGCATAGCACCTCGTGGTTAATCATCCTACTCAGTCTGCACCAATTTCTGAACGGATGGGTGCAGGACATTAACGCCTACGAACACGACCCGCCTCTCGGTAAATACTTCAACCTCAACATTTGCTCAAGTTGAGCCGTACCCATCCGTGGATCCGACAGTTTGACGAGCATGTCAAGACGGACTTGCCGCCCTCCGTAGTCTCTCCGATCGATTTGTCCTCGTCTTCAGGGTAGTCTATATTTTCGTCGTCTTGTCACCGTGTATCGTCTATGTTCGAGTTGTTTCTGTGAAGCTTGGTGTAGAAGACGTGGCACAGCCACCGATCGTGAGATGATATTTGACGCCTTTCTCAGATGAAAAATCGGACGAGTCTCGGATCTGAGACTTTGTGGCACTGACATATCTCAGCGATCAACAGAGCACCATGAGCGATGCTTCATCGTCGTCCTCGATGACCTCCTCCCCCGCTTCGACCTCGCTGTCATCGCTCCCTTCGCCTGAGCTACAGACACTGAGTCTGAGAGACGTGACCGATGAAGACAGGGCACAGGCTGCGAAGCTGAAAGCAGAGGCCAACAAAACGTTCACAAGTATGCATTCCCGTCCGATCAGCCATAGCAGCTTGACGATTGGGTGTGCAGGTCATAACTTCACAGCGGCCGTCAACCTTTACTCGAAGGCACTCGAGCTGAACCCCAGGGATGCCACCGTCTGGTGTAACCGGGCTGCTGCAAGAACGAGGCTGGAAGAATACGGGTTTGCGCTCGACGACGCGTGTGAGTGGATCCTGCGTTTCGGCCCGGTCACGCGAGATTCATGACGAACAGCCAGGGCAATTGAAGTCGATCCCAAGTACGCGAAAGCATACTATAGGTGCGTCTGCCTTGTTCTCACGTGCGGCGACATGCATCGTTCATCGTACACATCAGACGAGCAACGTGTTACCTTCAGATCGCCAAACCTCAGTTGGCGGTCGCTGATTTCAAGAAAGTCGTCGCCTTGGAACCAAAGAATGATGTTGTCAAATCGCAGCTGACAGCAACTCAAAAGCTCGTTCGCAAAATTGAGTTTGAGAAGGTGTGCAATCTGGGCTTCGGTGTTTCTATTCATGCCGAATGGGTTTTAGGCAATCGAGACGGAAGAAGAAAAAGATGCTGTGGAGCGCTGTTTGGAAATTATAGCACAAGGTCTGCCGGAGCGCTCATCTACGCAGTCGCATTTATTAACGAGCATAATTAACTAGGTGGCTGCGACGTAGAAAGTGACTATGCGGGTCCGAAACTAGATGTGACCGAGGACGGGAAGTATACAATCACTCATGGATTTATATTAAGCATGATCGACTGGTTTAAGCAAGGCAAGAAGCTTCCACGGAGATATGCATGGGAGATCGTTCTTGGCGCCCATTCGTTTTTTGTGAAAGAGGAGAGCCTGGTCAATCTCGATCTTACGGACGGAGTAACCTGCGACGTCATTGGAGATGTCCATGGTATGGTTTGAGTTTGAACTCTGGCGGTGTCGTGAACCAATGCACATCTCATTTAGGGCAATTCTACGACTTGCTGCATTTGTATTCGCTCACTGGACCACCCTCACCTGATCATTGTCTACTGATGAACGGCGATCTGGTTGACAGAGGATCCTGGTCTATCGAAGTGATATTGACTGCATTTGCCTATAAATGTAAGTACTGACTGAGCTTCGTGGCTTTCCATAGTGGTTGAAGAACGTCAGGGTTATACCCTACCCGAATGTTCATCAATAGAGGCAACCATGAAGCCAAGGAAATGAACCGGACGTATGGCTTCGAAGGAGAAGCTAAGCACAAGCATGGGGAACAGACATACAAGGTGAGGCAGTTAAAACTTAGTTTCCTCAAAGACTGAGTTGCGAAATTTAGCTTTTCGCCCATGTATTTACGGGGAGTGCGTAGCTTGAGGCTAGATGTCATCTGAAAATCTGACTGTTCATATAGTGCCTCTGGCAACTCTGGTCAGCGCAACAAAATCGTCCACCGATATCACCCCGAAGACAATACTATCTCCGGAAAAGCTCAAGCGTTACTTTGTTGTTCATGGTGGGTTATTCAGCAAGGACGGCGTGACATTAGAGGAAATACGGAAGATACCGCGCATCGGAAGACAACCTGGACAGGAGGGCTTGATGTGTGAGTGTTTGGTTCAAACCTCCTCCAACCTCAGATGCTGAGGTACTTGGCCTCTAGGCGAGGTGTGGATTCAAGGAAAACTTTTGTACACTCTCTCACGCGATCACAGCTGCTGTGGACGGACCCTCAAGATACACCGGGGCGCGGGCCAAGTAAACGGGTACGTGGTTGGGCTGGTTTCCTGTCACACGCTGTCTCAGCGTGCTCCAGGGTGTTGGTATTTCTTTCGGACCAGATGTCACAAAACAGTGGTGCGACCTCAATGGTGTCACTGGTGTCATTCGCAGTCACGAAGTGCGAGAGAGTACGTAGCTCCACGGTCATGTACTGATCTCGTTGGTGCTCAACATGCTCTAGATGGTTATGCCATTGAGCATGACGGACTGTGCACGACTGCAAGTCTACATCCACCAATTCACCCTGTGGATACTCACTCTTTCTCTAGGTTTTCTCCGCACCCAACTACGTCGATCAAGTAGGGAACAAGGGCGCATATGTAAGTAGCTGAATGTGTTTGATTTTGGCTCACACTCTGATGTTGCACCAACAGATCCGCATAGACGCTGCTGGAGATTTGAAGTACCACCAATTTGAAGCACAATCTCATCCACCTATGAAGCCAATGGCATATGCAATGGGAGGTCTGAGTAGCTTGATGATGTAGGTTTCCCGGGATAGAGTCTCGGCTCCTGTGTAATCGATTTGGGTGTATGTGAGCGTGGGAACCGGAACCCGTGTCTTGTCTTCCAGTACATACTGGCTGCCGTGTTTCAAAGTTGCTACTGTCCGACCATCCCATGGATAAAACGAAATCCAAGTTAGCGGCGTTTTTTGACAACGGCGACGAAGAACCTTCGTTTCCAGTGCGATGGATAGGACCTATTTCTTTGATGTCGAGGCACTCACCAATTTGCTTCATATAACCAGCAAAAGCCATTGGACGACCAAAAGTTGTCCCAGTACGCTCAAGGGACTGTGCGCAAGTCTCGACGGGAAAAGGAAAAAGAAGCAGCAGAGGCAAAGAAGAAAGAGGAAGAAGAGAACGCGGCCAAAGCGTATGTCGACTTTTTAGACGCGTTCGAGGGGGAGGACGGGGGCAAAAAGAAGACGGGATCGACTTTTGTTCGAGGCTCAGAAGATGCGAGAACGCCTTATCAGCCCTCTTCGAAGGGTGGGACTGAGAGTTCTTCTCGGACCAGGGTGCTACGGGAGGAAATGGGGGAGGTGAGGAGTCGCCGTGTGTTTGACCCCATAGACTGATGGTTCTTCAGGCCTCTCCACCGAGTAGTGTCCCGAAGCCGAAAGGCAAGCGCGCTATGGATGCATTCCTTGAGGAAATCAAGAGGTTTGTGGTTTGTAGCCATGCTCTCCCTCCCCTGATTCCGCGTTTAGGGAGCAGGCCTTGCGAGAGGCTCGGTATTCTCGTTCTGGTGAGTCGAGGTAACACAACATACCTGAAGGGTTTCTCAGCTTCATCTGTAGCCCACGGACGATCCGTGACTGCTTTGGCAGGTTTGTGCTCGTGTGCGTCTATGGGTCGTCGTTCTCAACCAATTCCCTTTAGCTTATGAGGGCCAGAGCGGAAGCAAGGATCGAGGAGACCCTGAGGTACGCAACACACGATGGCTCGTCCTTCTGTATCTCAAACGTGGTGCTTTCCCAGACGTCCAATCTTTTCGTTGCCAATTTACCTTCCAACGTTACGGAGCAATCCTTGGGCCAATTCTTTGCCCGTCATGGACCCGTTGGTTCTGTAGGCCCTTACTTTTCACTCAACCTTCTCCCAACTTAGGACATGGCCTAGGTCAAGATCATGTGGCCTCGTGGTGACGGCAGCAGCGGTCCTGGCAGTGATATGACCACGTCAAGACGAAATCGTAATGCTGGTCTCAGTGGCTTTGTCTCATTCATGAAACGCAAAGATGCAGAGATGGCGCTGAGAGATATGGACGGCTTTGATTGGGGAGGCTCGGTGTTGCGGGTCGGGTGGAGCAAAGCCGTCCCTATGGCAGCGAAGCCCTTGTATGGTGCGAGTCCTGCCTGTATGCTCTTGTTGTGTATGAAGCTCAGCCCCTTTTCTCAGTTGCGAATCGTCAATCCCGTTCACGCTCCCATTCCAGAGATCGACGTCATGCAAGGGGAAGGAGCAGAAGTCGTTCATATTCTTCGGGGCGTCGCTCACGTTCCCGCTCCGGTGGTCACGGACACAGGTCTTCTCGACGGTCACGAAGTCGGTCATACAGCTACAGTCGGTCGCCTCCGCGCCGACGGCGTCGCTCGTACAGTCGTTCAAGGCGGTATGACAGTCCTCGTCGACCGTCACACAGCGTTTCAAGGAGACGTGAAGAAGACGAGTCTGGCGTCACAGACACTTTTATACGGGCAGTAGCTGCTGAGGTAAAAGGTCATGGCCCGAAATACGCGGAGAATCTCAAAGAATGGGAACGAAACAATCCAAAATATGCTTTCCTCACTGAGCGCAAGGTGGGTTACTTGGCGATCACTCGATTATTATTGTTTTTACATCCGTATTATAGCACCGTAGACATGCATTCTACCGAGGGCTGGTTGAGCGCGATGATATCGTGGAACCAGACTTTGATGATGATGTGCGTTCTTGTTTCAATGTATGCTCCGCATTTCATTGACACGCTCATATCAGGGGTACAATTCGGTATATTCTACCGACTCCGCGGAGGAATCAGAACAGGAACGTACTAAAAAGACCGTGCTGGGGAGACTCGCACGGAAGAGGTTTGAGGCGATGTTGCGCGGCCTTTCTGGAAAGCGAGGTGAGCTTGCTCGTTGTATGACGTTCAGCCTGGAACATGCCGAGGCGGCCCGTGAGGTTTGCAATATTTAGCTCATCCCCTGATCCCCTAAATCACACTGCCTTCTCCTAGGTTTCCGATATCATAATCTCATCTTTGTTAGTGGACAGCACCCCAGTCCCACGCAAGATCGCACGCCTTCATCTTATTTGTGATATCCTCCACAATTCAGCCGCTCCAGTACCGAGCGCATGGAAGTTCCGTCAGGAGTTTCAATCACGCCTCGGCATTGTCTTTGATCACCTTTCCACCATTTACCATTCGTTCCCTGGTCGCATCACCGCGGAAACGTTCAAGAAGCAAATCACCTCGGTCGTGGACATCTGGGAAGACTGGATCGTTTTCCCACCCGAGTTTACGACCGAACTTCGAGCGCGGCTTGATGGCACCGCGCTTGCGGAGTTGAAAGCAGATCAACAAGACGAAAGTGATGGTGGGACTTCGGAAGCGCAATCGGCGTATGCATCTCGGTTTAAGGCCAAGTCGTTCCAACCGGCCCAAGAGCCTGCCCCTTCTGTTCCTCAAGAGGCTGAGAAAGATGGTGATAACGTGGACGGGATGCCAATGGAAGAGATGGATGTCGATGGTGTACCACTTGATCGAGACGTCGACGGAAGTCCCCTCGACGAGGACGTTGATGGTGTTCCCCTTGATGAGGATGTTGACGGCGTTCCACTGGGGAGTGATCCCGAAGCACACGATGCTGACGTGGATGGGGAACCTATGGCAGAGGATGATGTAGATGGCATGCCATTGTGACTTAGGACTTTGGACCAATATTATCTTGTTTCATTCATTTTTTTGACTATCCTAACTACATAGATAACTCGCGGATGTAGAGTGACAGATGAACCAAAGTACGAAAGCCAAAGGATGCAACATTTTGCCCAAAGTACCCACTGATATACCTTTCCGATCTGCAGAGAAAAGCTGTTGAAGATGTAAAGAGAATGTCAAAGTTCTGTCCGTAGAGGGAGCACTGCTCTTGAGAGCGTCTGCCAGATCTCGGACAGTATATCGAAACACGTAATGATACGTCGTCTATAACTGTCCGCCAGATCGAATAAATGCACTTGAAGGCTACTCCAGACGTTTTGTTGCAAAGCGTTTGGTGTTGGGGGGTGCATGGCAGTAGCGGGGAACTGCCTCGGCGCACTCTGTACATCCGGCGTTGTGCGTGGCTAAGGGTTTGATAATCATTCAGCCACGCCCCCAGAGCAGATGAAAAACGAATTTACGTTTCCGACGACGGCCCTCTCTGCTTCGTGGATCAACCTCGTCGAATCCTCCTCTCTCGTCTTCTTCCACATTTCTCGGAAGAGTTCGACAGCATGCAGACTCTCGCTAAAGCGATGGAGTGTGTTGATCAATGCGACGACTTCGGAACGCTGCAAAAGGTTCTGATTTGTGTCGTGACTAAACACGGACCAAACGTTTTTTTTTTCATCACAGATCATCGTTTGAAAAGAAAAAGGGCGACATACTGGAGGGCGTTTTCGTCTATCTCAAAAAGGACCTTGAGAGCCGTAGCCACGCCAGTGGTTTGAACTTTGCCCCATAGACGACACTTGTCACAACCGATACAGTCCATGATCCGGGACACGTTGCGGAAGTGTTGTTTGAATTCTTGTTTCAGTATCTATGAGTATTGGTCAGCGAACGAGATAAACAAGGATGTGGGTAGTTCACAGACGTTTGCGTTCGCCCCACGGAAAAGCACTCGTTCGTCAAATTTGCCGACGTGCCTTGCGATGTTCATTACATTGTCGAGTCTCGTGAGGGTCCGAACTTCGTCTTCCAATTCGGGCGAGTCTGGATGATCATGACGGACGAGGCTGTTCCCTGACAAGGAACAGTAGTCGTATTCAGATAGATAAGGTGTAATGCGGGCGACGGCACGGAGGAGTAAGACCGTGTTGAAATAGATGTACTGAAGGCGCTCGGGATGGGAGGCTACTCTGGTGACAAAGCATTCAAGGTTGGGAGCCTATAAACTGATGTGAAAAGTGATGCAATGGATGAAGGACCAACTACTTGCCCATTTACCAGTTGACTGGTTCAGCCACTCTGTGCATATATGTGTTGAGATTGATGCATGAAGACCTGTGTAAGATTAGTATGAACACGATACTCGTTTAGCCAAGGTACGTGCCAGATATGATCTTGTAGTACACTCGCTTCTCCAGACACTCTCCATCTGTGTCTTGACCATCCAAAGGCCCACGCAGGACATTAGTCAGAGTGCCAGGAAGGGTAACAGATGCGGCCGATTTGCCAGCGAGAAGATTCAGTTCTGAGAGACCAAAACAGTTCTCTTCATAGATCGCTTTCCAGACGCGATGGGCAGATTGCCCCGAATATCCCGTGTATCGCTCGGGAACAAGCGTCAGATCAACATAGTCTCCCTCTGTTGTAGAACCGTGTAAGCGCATGAGATACAATGTGAAAACCAGGGAATGCCAACCTGTCATATCATCGAGGAAACAAAAGTCAGAATCACGATAATAACAACCTGGTAACTGGATCCGCTAGGAATTCGCGTGAGTGGTAGCAGGCGCCCACAATATTCACAAATACTTGATCCCCGGGAAGGTCTATTTTACTCAAAGCAGCTGCCCTCCACTTTTCGGGTATTTCGCTCTGTAACAAGAATGAAGAACAGAGCTCGACTATAACAATACTTGCATACCTCGTCTACGGTGGTGATGCCACACTCGCGGTTCATGCAAAAGCCATTCTCTTGCCAAAAAGGACATTCCCGGTACAAGTCGATCTTTCAGCAATGAGGCAGTTGAGTAAGAGGCCTGTGTAAATCGGGATGAACCATTTACCTGGAAGTACTTAAAGAATGGAGTCTGGACAAGGTCATGGAGGTTTGTGTACAGCTCTTCGTTGACGCTCTCGATGGTCTCATAGTCACACATTGTGGTTTCAATTGGACCTGTTGTCTGGGATTATATACTGTGATAATTCCGCGAAGGAGATACAGATCAAGGCCGACATACTTGGCGCTGGCAGAGGGGTTCACCGCGGACGGGCTCATGTTCCAGGACATCCTGGACTTGGTCTTTGCGAACGAGGGCGTCACGAAGGAAGGATGAGCCATGCACGTTTGTGACGATGGAAATGGCAAACGCGAGTGCGAAACAAGCCCTGCGACGTGCTCGCTGCATTTCCTGTGATGGTACACTTATAAGGGTAGTGCGCGTTAATGCGATCATGCATCCACGTATCACTATTGGTCACGTGACAAGTAAAATAAATCCACGTGACGTTCACGTCGGAACTCGGCGAAAATGACCACCGCATCTCACATGCCGGCATTCTCTCTTCCCCCAGACAACCAAGAACCTGCAAAACTAACCCTCATCATAGAGCGGATACAGGCACTTGGACCCCGCCCTTGGGTACGGTCCGTACACTGACGCATCACAAGGAACCGAGCATTCCGTGGGTGCTGCCATCCGCGAGTCTAGCAGCGCTCGGGAACGGATCAATCGTGACCAAATTATCATCCGAGTCGGGTCAACGAGTCAATCGAAGAAAGCTACTGCGATCTTGTCAGTTGAGATTCTTTTCTCACGCAGCTTCTTCGTTCACCGCATGAATCATAGTACTTGATACACTGACCTCAGACGATCGCTCATGGACGCAAGTGAACATTGAACGACTTCGCGGCGAATGTCAAGGTATTGACGAACCCAGATGGGTCCTCGCGCGTCCGACTTTCAGCGAAACTTGGGCGGACATGGAGCGAGTCCTGGCCAGCGGCAAAGTCAGAGCTACTAGCATCACCAATTTCTTGACGCTCCGTTGACCGGCGAGGTCACATCGCTGACATGATTCCACCAATTAACCAGGTGGAGTGAGTATGTCACAGCATTATGTAGGCCCATCTCTCATGCTTTCCAGGCTTCACCTATATCCTGCCGAGTCTGAGCTGTTGGTGTACTGCAACAGCAAAGGAATTTACCTCACTGCTTACACTCCTACCGGTGAGTTTACCTCAGAAACTGGGATGGCAGAAGCTGATCAGCAAACAGGTTACGCCGCTGTCTGCGGTGACCCCGTGATGCCAATGGACTTGTACGTGATTGTCCACGATGACACTGCGTGATTGATCACGCTCTCACCGGAAGACGTAAAGCGAACAGGTGGCCTGGATAGAGGTCAGAGACTGTGCGACGAGGCCAATCACCAAGGTAGAGCTGGACAATGGTGCAGCTGAGCTGGTGAATGTAATTTCAAGTTGGTCGTGTAGTAGTATTTGTACCAGCCGGGCTAATAATGGGATGATGTTCGCACGTCCATTACCCACAGGGATTTAGGATTGACACGTCTCCGCTTTACCAAATCCACTCATCATCATCGTCTTGCTTTTTTCTGGTCATCGCGTCGAGGCCCGTCGCCGAGCTCAACGTTCAGGTATTTTCTGTCAAAGGTTTTGTGTTTTGGACGCCCGCATCTCTCAGACCCATGGACACGTCGACTACTTCCCCCCCGGGCGCGGCTGAGCTTCAGGTCTGGATGTTGTTGCTATTCCATGTCTCCCAGCTGAGACGGGTTGATTGGATATGATTAGAAGTTACATGGACTCGAAGGCACATCGGATTCTTCCCCAGCTGCAGTAGACGATGAGACACCAGCCAAGCCACCCGCCAATAACGTGGTGGTGGACACTAGTGATCAGTCCGCTTTCCCGTCTCTTGCATCCTCCGTCGCTCCCGCAAACCAGCCCGCCAAATCTGCTGCCCGGGGTGCCGATTCTCGTCCTCGCATCAAGGCAACCTCTCGGTCTCAGCCTATGGTCTCCGACTCCTTCACTTTGTCCGCCATCGAACTTGCGGCGAACAAGGACGGCAAACCTAGTTCACTTGGAGAAATCATGAAACAGGTCATGTCTAAATTCAAAGTCAAGATCGAGGCTTCTGCAAATCAGAGGACACGTCAAACCACGTTCCAGATGAAGTCTGAGTCTCAGAAGGAGCTTGACAAGGCGAAACGGAACCTATTAGCTCTTTTGAGCCCCGTGGTGCGTTGCGTGTATCTCTCTGTGAATTTTCTTGGAACGTAGTTTCAGGTCACTGTTACCCTGCCTGCTCCTGTGTCTACTATTCCAGCCATCGTCGGACCTAAAGGTTGGTCACCGTTTGTTTGTTTATTGAATTCGGTGTCTTGACCGTTCATCGACAGGTGCCACTCTGAGACAGGTGCGGGAGCAAACTGGAGTCAAAGTGGATATTCCCCGCAGGGATAGTGTTACATCCCATGGTCATCTCAATGGGACTGCCACGCCTGCTGATGAGGAAGACGAAGTCTTGGTTCCTATTACCATCACGGGCCCGCAACCTCTCGCGGACGAAGCTCAGGCTATGCTAAACGAGATCATTTCGGCCAGGACCTCCAAGTCAACCCAGCGCGTTAAGAACATTCCGCATCACGTCCTTCCTTTCGTCACGGCCCGCCGCGCGCTCTTCATTGAGGCAGCGCAGGGCGGTGAAATCTACCTTGCTCTGAATGCTCCAGAACGCGAGATCACTGTCAGCGGCGACCGTGAGGCCGTCGTCCGTGTTGTCGAAACCATCCAGTCAACCACCGAATCGTTCAAGTCTTCCCTCATTCCAGTCAAGATCTCATTGCCCAAGCGCCAGCATCGTCTCCTTGTTGGCAAAGCTCTCGATGAGATTATGGCAAAGAGTCGGTGCTCCGTTGTCGTTCCGGAGTCTCATGAGCAATGTGAGGAGGTCTTGGTCTATGGAAAACCAGAGGACATTTCTACTGGTCTCGGTGTTGTTATGGAGAAGGCGAATTCACAGTACATCCACGAGTTCCCGCTCCCTGGTCCTATCGGGGTTTCACGTCAACTCTTGACTTACATCACGCGCATCAACTACCCTAAGACTCTCAGTATTTCCCATCCAGGTATTTCGGTTTTCACGCCATCCGCAACGGCGATTGGCCAGGCCTCAGTCCTTAACATTGATATTGTCGGAGAGAAGCCGCTGGTGGACGCTGTCGTTAGACAAGTTTCGGAACTTCTTGGTAAACTGATCGGTGCAACGAAGGAGGTTTCCATTGATTGGCTCATCCACCGGGTTATCATGGGAAAACATGCGAAAAAGTGAATCTTCATTCACACCTTTCCAGAAGTCTCTGACATCACTCAGGTTCAAGCAGTTCCACGAAGCTCACAATGTTCAAGTCTTCTTCCCTCCCGAGTCTGCGGAGCAATCTTGGGTTCTCCTAGTTTATGACCCTTTCTCCCCTTCGGCCTCGCCCTCGCCCGTTGAGAAAGAGAAGCATTTAGATGACGTTGCTGCGGAATTGCTCAAGATGGCTAAGGATGCTGCTGATGTCAAGAGTGAGCTAATGTCTGTCGAGAAACGTTGGCATGAGGCAGTGGTTGGCAAAGACGGTACCACTCTCAACGCGTAAGTGGTCTATATTGCCAGTCGTGAATATCGTATAGCTAGTACCTCCAGAATCATTGGCGAAGAAAAGGCCCTGTCGATCAAGGTCGGTGCCGAGGCAGGTGATCCATCCAGTCAGGATGTCATCCTGATCCGTGGGGTCAGCGCAGATGTCGATCGTGCTGCCAATGACATCCTGCGGGTCGTGGAGGATGCCAAAAACGATGCTATTGTCAGCAGCTACGTAAGTGAATCCAACCCCTCCATACTGATTCGGTCATCGATCTATGCACAATATTTTAGTCTACAGAGTTTGACATCGACAGGGAATATGTCGGTCGAGTTGTTGGTACGCAGGGAGTTGGTGTTAACAAGCTGCGAGACCAGCTCGGTGTCAGGGTGGACTTTTTCGATGAGGTTGAGGAGAAGGAGAAGGACAGTACCAAGAAGAAGAAGCCCGTTCACCAAAAGTCCAAAGTCAAGGTGGGTCACTACACACCAGTGGTAGGATAGAGCTGATCCCATGCCTAGATCACAGGACGCAAGGAGAACGTCGGGGAAGCCAAGAAGCGCATCTTGGCTCAGGTCGAGAGATTGGTTGGTTCCTCGGAGTTGCTACATCCAACATGTCATTGACGTACAATGTAGGCAGATGAGACATCGGAAATCCTCAAAATCCCCGCCCAATTCCATGCTTCCCTGATTGGCCAGAATGGCAAATATGCCATTCGCCTCGAGGAAAAATATGGGGTCAAGATCACATTCCCCCGGGGGTCCTCGGAAAACGGCGAAAATAGGATTCGTGAATCCCCTAAGCCTGATGAAGTCGTCGTCAAGGGTGGCAAGAAGGGTGTAGCTGGCGCTAAATCCGAACTTCTGGACGCTCTGGAGTTTGAAAAGGAATCCAACAACGTTCTCAAATTCACTGTCCCGACTCGCACTGTTGCACGTATTCTCGGTAGAGGCGGCGCGAGCATCAACGAGATCAAGGACGATACAGGTGCTCAGATCGACGTCGACAAGGCTACGGATGACAACACTGTGACCAACATCACTGTCCGTGGGACCAAGCAAGCCATTGGCGCTGCCAAAACTGCTATTTTGGCAATCGTTGAGCAGGTCGGTGAGGAAGCGTCGGCATCCCTTGTCATCGAGACGAAGTTCCATAGGATGATCATTGGGGCTGGCGGTCAGGGTTTGAAAGACTTGATTGCTCGTTGTGGTGGTCCATCCGATTCCAGGCTGCAGGCAGGACTTGTTCGGTTGTAAGTAATTCTGCGACAGTGCCCAGCTCCAGGCTAACCATGATATTAGCCCTCGCCAGGGTGAGCCCACTGACGAAGTGCGTCTCCGTGGAGAACCTGCTCTTGTTAACAAAATCAAGGCGGAACTCGAGAAGGCGGTTACAACTTTGAGAGACCGCGTAGTGCTGGCTGTCGAGATCCCAACAACCCAGCATCGTAATCTCATTGGCAGAGGCGGTCAGCACCTGAACGAATTGCAAACCCGCACGGGTGTCCAAGTACAGTTTCCCGGTTCTCGATCCTACCACTATGTAGGAGAAGCTCTTAACGCAGGTGAAATCAAGGATGCAGATCCCGCTGACATCGTCAAAGTCTCCGGATCTCGCTCGGCTTGCGAGGCTGTGATCGGTGAACTCCAGGCATGTTACATGAGGTGATACAGGCACTGCAACAATTGACCTCTTCGCTAGGCACGGGCTCAGAACCCACCGACCCCTGTGGAGCTGCTCACCACCACGGTGTCTGTACCCTTGAAATATCACTATACATTCTCGCAGCAGGGGAGGATCTTCCGTAACCTTCGATCATATGGTGTACACGTCGACCAATCTGCTCACCCCCAAAAACCTGGGGTACCCACCCACCCTCCGCAAAATGCTGCACCCACTGCTCGAATTGACGATGCGGAAGACGACGCCCCGGAATCGAACTGGCAAGTTATTCCCAACTACCAGGACGCGGAGGAAGGTGATTTGGAATGGACACTGAAAGCAAAGGACGCCACGAGTCTTGAGCGCGCACAGAGTGATATTAAGACAGCCATTGAACAGGCTGAACTAATGACTCATGTCGGCTTCTTGACCATTGCTGATCGTTCTGTATTCCCAAAAATCGTTGGGTCCAAGGGCTCCAATGTCGCTCGCCTGCGTGCTGAGACTGGCACAGATATTACCGTTAGTAGAGACAGCGACATCATTGTTATCGTTGGTGCGTTCCCTGCACTACCTCGATTAAAGTGTCAAACTTAGACTGATTGTAGGGTCGGAATCTGCTGTTGAGGAGGCAAAGGAGGCGATTCTCAAACAAGTTGCATTTCCATCACGTCGTCACTAGGCATATATTTGTCACATGAACCGCATATTTACATGGCATGTATCGTCTACAAACTATCTGGAATGGATCAATACATCAGGCTGGAAAGAGTGCGATAACCATCATGTTCACCAGTTCGGCACTTGGCACGGAAAACGACTCCACTCTCGTCGACCCCTTGGGCTATGAACACAAATACTACCTTTTTACTCCAAGCTGAAGCGCTGATAATTGCCGCTGTTTTTCGAAGACGTCGATGTCTGCATCATCGGTGCTGCCATATGTCTAGAGCAAGTCGAGCAAGAAAAAGGTACGGATTTCCGTGTCGCCGATGATCCTCGAAAAGATGGCAAAGGAGGTTCGCCAAAACTGTGTCGCTTGCCCACGTCCTCGCTGACTGCTACTCGACGCAGGATCACATATCCTTTCCGGAGCTGTCATAGAGCCTCGAGTCGCACTCTCAACGAACTGCTTCTGGACTCTGAGCCCGCGAGGGATGACCACTCCCTCAAACAGCCCGCAACGTCCCCTACAATGCGATTCCTCATCAAGAAATACCCCTTTCCCACTCCTTTCCCACCCCAGATGTCCAACGATGGCAACTATATCACTTCTGTCTCTCCGTTTACAGCGTGGCTCAGGATCATCGCCGAGGAGCTTGGCGTCGAGGTCTATCCGGAATTGCTGGTGCCAGTCTCGTATATGGCAGCAGCGTCGCCGACGTACGGACCAACGGAGTCGGCCTCGACACGCAAGGAATTCGCGTAGTCGAGGCCAACGACCAATCCAAGGATGACGAGTCCGTCTGCCATGTGATACACTCAACCTCCATAAGTCAGGTAGTCGCGCGGCCAACACATCCCGGTCAAACGGATCGACACGCCAGACTTACCATACGTCTGTGGATCTGCGTCCCTGAATAGTTCGGGCTTGTGGATGAGCGAGCTCCTTGGAGGGCGAGCCGCGGGCACCTCTGGCGACGAGCGTGACTTTTCCACGGAACTCCATCCAGAGTTCGAATGTCTCCTTCGTACGGCATGTCTCAGTTCTTCCAAAGCTGCTGGTGAGGCTTCACGCCTTCCTTGGATGTAGCGCATGAAGCGCCACCATTACGCTGCTAAGCGCTTATCTGGTTCCTCGGCTCACATTGCTTGTGGTGCTTGCTCGTGGAACGAAGGCAGCTTACAATCTGTCTTCGAACTTCACTTCCCAGGTGGTGCCCTGATCGAATGTTCCGCCGGGTTCGTCAACATCGCCAAAATCAAGAGCACACAACACAGCAAAGATTGTATGCTTCCATCAGAAGCAGCCGTAGACGTACTCATAAAATCAGCGTCTTCGGAGACTGATACTGACGCTCCAAGTGACATGAGTAAGTGCGACACCGCCGTCCGGAGAGGCTAGCTGGTATGGTCGGATCTGAACGAAGTGCGCGACCTGCGTGCGAGTTTTAACACGTCGTTGGGCACCCGAGTTAATATCGTTTACTCAGGTGTGGACTCGTTCTTCCTCAAGGGCTGGACACCGTGGATGTTTCGATAAGACCCGGCGTTCGGACACCGCGCATACACCGATTGACGTCAAGCTCATCAATTATCCCCCACCGCAACCGCCACTGTCGACCGGTCTACTGACGTCTCTGACACTTACGGGCTTGAATCATGCGGAGGACCAGGCTGTCCATCTACGCGTCGCAGGGACGGCTCAGAGGACGTATCTTTGAGGAAAGAGCACGTCCGCAGAAACGTTGGCGCCTGTGCAGGCTTGCTTCAGCGCGCATGTTCGTCTGGTGTCTTCGAGTACATCGGCGACGAAGCGGTATCCAAGGATGGGACGGTAACAAATTGGTCATTAACTCGCAGGTGAGCAGTTTTTTTGGGCTTTCTCGCAATACCTAGGGTTTGGTTTGACCCATCTTACTCGTCATTCGCAGGACTATATCCATTGCAAGCTGTGCGATATCAAGGTTCCCACTCAGGATATTATGTGGCGGGTGCCCGAAGGTGGAGGGGCCCTAAACAGTCAATTTGACTCGCCTTTTCCATGTCGTTCATCTGGTGAAACCGAGCTACTGTTTATTATAGCTATCACTTAATTCTGATACGGTGACTGTGGGTCAGGGTGCATGAGCCTAGATGGTCTTGAGAGGTACTTATGTCCCCGCTTTCCTTGTACTGACTAGAACACGGAACTACGCTTATGACCTCGTCGCTGCAGCTACTTCGGCCGTCGTGTGTTCGGGTTTCAACAACTCGCATCCACGTCCACTTCCGCCTCTCAGCCTATCGTCCCTGTCCTTCCCGTCGTCCCCGGTGCCTTCCCACCCCATGTCAACCCTCACTACCCTCCATGAGGCATCCATAGCCCCGCGGCTCTGCCTACGCTTCTCAACCTCCCTTTGGCACATAAACGCCTGGGTCGATGCCCATCTATTCCATCCGCGCTGCTCACGTCACCTCCGCGCCATACACCGCCGCCCCTTCCCAACCACCCGTCCCTGCCTCTACTGCTGTCCCCGCCTCTGCTTGCGACACCCATGTCCCCATCAACCCCCGTCTCCCCCAGGACACCCACCTACGACTCTTTCTGGTCCACACACGCCTCTTCCTCGGGTCCCACCCGTGTTCTCTACCGTACCCCTACCGGGTTCATAGCGAGCGCGATGCCAGGGGGAAATGTGGCCATATTGATGCCCGGTGGGCACGCGGCCGTCCTGACTGCTGGTGTAGGGCACATGGATTGGGGAGGACGGTTCGTCGCGACGACCAGGTGTAGTGTGGGGATCGCATTTTCATTTATGGATTAATCTGATCATTGCGCTCATCTGCCACTATTAAATAATGACAATCCATGGTACAATTCACGACTTCTCGAGGACTGGACGGTTTGTGAACATGCGAATACATGGACGTTGGACGGCGCAGGAGGGTGTAAGCAGTGTCCGAGAGTTAAGTGACTACCCTACTAGTGATCGACGTGATACGTGGCAGACAAGGCGAGTGGCAGATCTAGCCCAAGCGATTTGAGCGGTCAACGTCGATTCGTTGCCTTTATATCCATTTTAATGTATGTTCGGGTAGTGCGGTGTCAAAGACCTTCAGCCAGCGGCCAGCGCCGGACGCTTGGTCCATGACCGTCTGGACCCGTACGTCGCTGGAAGAATTGTCGTGAGCAATATCCCGAGGCAGCGAAAAAAAAGAGCGCGGGGCTCTTGCTACAACAGATGAACTTATTGTTTTCCATCTCGGCGTCGTGTTCCGTGTTTCGTTGGCGGCGGATGTGGGGAACCCCCGTCGGACATGACATTCCCGATCCTCATCATGACCTTGCGCGCGACACCAACGAACCCGAATGATAAAAAGGAGAGAGCAAGGTCCGACTTGTGGTCACCGCGGGGTGTCAAACAGTGCTGTATGAAGCCGAGGATTAAAAAGATGGTACACTTTTGAGTGACCTTGGCGATCCCGAGCGCGTTGCGATGGATGCCAAGCACCATACAACGCTGTCACATACTGTTCACGCTCGTCTAAACGCTGCAGCTTTGAAATGCCTCGCAGTGCTGCCATGCACAGACAGCCAAAAAAAAAAAAAAAGAAAAGAAACACACGTACTAGACGAAGGTACCCAAAGTTGCAATGGTGCCTCTCGGAGTTTGCTTGTTTTTACAGTCTGCAACGGTAACAGCTACTCTGTGGGGAAGGAGGAGAGTGCGCTGTTGGGCTCGCGTGACTGTCTCCGACGGTTTACTTTGCGCGAGAGCAAGATAATTTCGAAATATGCCCGTTCGCCTTCAAAATTAGAATCAGTATGGCATTCGAGTTAGACACGCGGGTTCTTAACCTAGGAGCTGCTGAGTAAGGAACAGGATCGACAGGGGTACAGTACTCACCCTTTTCAACTCGGACGATTCACTTGTGTTGTGTCCTGCTGCCTTATATCACAAGGGTGCTCACTCAAAGCTATCGAGCGGAGACGACGCTGCTGTTTTGTACGCATGTAGTGACCGTATGGTATGTATTAGATCCAATCTTTCGAGGTTCGTTGGGAGGACTAACCCACAGTTGGAAGGTATGACGGACGTCTCTTTTCGTAGAGGTATCCCGCTCTCTGGTTGCCACCTATGAGTTGTATGTCTGTTGGGCGTGATTTTCCAGGTTGGCAACTCTGGTCACGACCACAATGACAACGATATGGGTGGGGGTGAGAGGAAGCGCCGAGAGGTACATCAATGAGAAGGCACGTGTATACCAGGCGACAACGGCGTACCGCGAGTGGATGACCATGCATTATTCTTTCCAACGCTCTGATACCTGACCAAGTATGTCTTCGAACACAAGCAGGCGGTCAAGGGATGGTGAGCACTTGGGTGACGTTTGAGTGCGATACTGACGGGGGCCCAAGGACGGAGTGAAAACAGTTCCTCCAACAGCATCGTTCACCAACAGCAAGCAAAATCGATCGAGATCCATAGGCAAGGCAAGATATACTCGGTCGTCTTCTTCGATGACGGGAAGCATGTCGTGGGGGGTGGCGGGGAAGAGAAGCTTCGACGCTGGCGGGTGGAAGATGGGGTGGAGGTAGGGATGGCTATGAGTGCGGGGAGTACTGTTTGGAACATGGCGGTGTCGCGAGACGGAAGGTGGGTGGTGGGTGGGACGGCGAGCGGGGAGGTGCGGGTGTGGAATGCGGAGAGTCACGAGAAGGAGACCGCGTTCCGAGCACACAAGAACTGGGTGTGCGCGGTGGACGTGTCTCCGGACGGGACGCGACTCGCGACGGGATCGGACGACGGGACTGTCTGCGTCTGGTCGACGGGCAGCGGCAAGCGACTGCTCGGCCCGCTGAAACACGGCGGCGACGTGGTGGCCGTCAAGTTCTCACCCGACGGAGGCCTCATCGCTACTGCCACGTGGTCGCGCGTCCGCATCTACGACCATCCGAACGGCCGTCGCGTCGTCGACATTCCAACCCAAGTCAGTTCGCCCTTGAACCAGTCCCTCGCCTGGACCGGCGACAGCAAGCACCTCTTCGTGTTGTCGCGCGACGGCAACATCATCTGCCTCGACGTGTCCACCGGGACCACGCGCTCTCAATGGCCCATTCACAGCAACAACGAACCCAGATGCATCGCCCTCGCGGGCAACGGCACATTCATCGCGGCTTCTGCAAACTCATCGGTCTCGTTCTGGGATACTACCACCCACCAACAAATCGGGTCTGTCATCCACCATACAGCTCGCATCGACGCAATGGCCATCTCAGCAAACTACGACCTCGTGATCGGCGGGGGCGAGACAATAACCCTTCGCGGTTTCTGCGACATCCTTCCCTCGGTCTACTCTGATGATGTAAGTCCACTTGCATCAAAAATATCGCTGCGTGACACCCCGTGCTGTTGACTACCACAGGTTTTGCCACAGCGGGCCAGGCGCCGCATGGCCGATCTCGAAGAAACAATCAAGTCCCTCCGTGCACAACAGGAGAACTCAAGTGCGTTTGCTAACACCCTGAACCGCGTGTCGCTGACATCTGCGTTCGTTAGACGGTAAAATCGTGCGTCTCGAAGAAACTGTCGAGCAACTCCGTAACCAGCTCTCCGACTCCCAACATAGAGCAGATAGCCTCGCCCAGATCATTCATGCCCATGAGCAGAAAAATCAATGCGAAGCCCTGTATGCCGAGGGCCACATAATCAATGCTGCCGTCGCTCTTCTCGACATCACTAACACCATAAGCGAGGACGTCAGAGCCAATAGGCCGATAATGGACTGGCTTGCTAGTCAGTGTTGGCGTCCCACGTAAGGATAAAGTACTCATTGTCTACCATCAGAGTTCAAGAGCCAATGCATATCCTCGCTAGAAATAATTGGAGACGAGGCATCCAGCGCCGAGAAACAGGATGAAGCGGTTGCAGCTTACTCTACAGCGTTGTTGCTCACTCCCTCGACCCAGAACACCTTACTGATCAAGTGGGCGAACATCGTGTTGATTCGCAGCTCAGCAAACGAAGCAGTGAGTGCCGCCACCAAGGTACACTCTACACGATAGTCTATAGCCAGATGTTGACACTCTTTTTGCATCAGCTCAACCTTCCAATGTTTCCCGTCTATCGAGCAATCTGCGATGTTCTCGAACAGGATGGTCGCGTTTCGGAAGCAGTCGACTGTTTCCAACAATTGCCGAGCGAACTGGGAGAGAACACGGGCAACCGCAATGGGCAAGTTCAGTCGGAACTCGGTGAGGGTTTCCAACGGCGGCGTAGCGATGCAACAGATTCTTTCCGCACAGCGACGAACACCCTCGATAAGGAAATGAACTCTGCAGATGAAATCGAGTGGGTCGCTAGTGAGGCTTTCCCACTCGGTTCATCGCCCCCGGTGCCCTCTGACATTGAACATCAGGCTTCAGAGCGCGTTGTCTCAAGACATTAGAGCAACGCGGAGATGTCGCCATGGACTCTGCTTCATACGCAGATGCTGTTGTCCATTATACCACAGCATTGACCCTCAATCCTTCGTCGACGAACTTGTTGACCAAACGAAGCAAAGCACGAGCTGGGATTGGATCATGGGAAGATTCACTGGAGGATGCTGATGCGGTACGTGTATTGTGATTTGCACCAGAACACATAGTCAACGGGATCCCAGGCGATCAAACTCAATCCGTCATCTTCACCTGGCTACGAAAGAAGGCATGCTGCACTACTAGGCGCACACCGTTACGATGAAGCGATTAATGCGTATAACGATATGCTTCTGAGGCTGGAACGATCTCCGGATCCTGTGACTCGGGGTAAATATCTTCTGACTCACACGAACACGTCGTCTGAGGATTCTACCTGTTGCAGAATTGCGTAGCCATTATGTGGGGCCATCGCAGACGATCGCGGCAATTCGAAGCTCTGTCAAGCAAACTCAGCAGGACGTTCCGCTCGTCCTCATTAACACAGAGACTGGTTGTCTTTGTGACGAGCACCGGCGCTTGGATGAATTCGAAGCTGGTCCAACATTCAAGGAGCTCGTTGCATCCATGACGACAGTGCTCGACGACTCTCGCATTACACAGACCGTTCAGAAATACTTTCGATACGCCACGTTCTCCCATACTTGGGAAGGAGCCGAACCGCTGTTCCACGATGTCCTTCATGAATCAGTACACAGACTCCCAGCACCACCCACAGTCTCGAAGTTGGTGATGTTCTGCATGACGGTACGGAATGCTGGATTGCGCTGGGCATGGTCCGATACATGTTGTATCGACAAAAAGGATGGCTCAGTGCTTCAGAAATCACTGACCTCAATGTTCCAATGGTACCACAGGTCCGCCCTCACGATCGTTCACCTAAAGGGTGTACGATCTGACTCGGAGCTGGATGCTCTCCTCTGGTGTTTGTGGAACACCCGTGCATGGACATTACAAGAGTTCTTTGCATCTCGGGTTGTCCGTTTCTATACTGAAGACTGGAAGCCTTATCTTCCTCACGAGAGTGTGTACAACCACAAAGACTCACCCGCAATTATGGGTGAGATGGCAGCCGCAAACGGTATTGATGTACAAGTTCTACTCTCTCTCCGACCAGGACCAGAGAATGTACGGCAGAAACTTTGTCTTGCCGCAACACGCACCGCCACGTACCAAGAGGATATAGCCTACTCGCTCTTTGGTATATTTGATGTCTCTATCCCAGTCAATTATGGCGAGGGTCAATGTCGCGCTCTGGGTCGCTTGTTACAAGAGGTATTGACTCGGTCAGGTGATGTCACCATTTTAGCCTGGACAGGGAAGGCATCCGACTACAATAGCTGCCTTCCTGCGGATATTGGTGTATATCGCGAGCCGGTGTCACCCTACATCCCATCGCTAGACACAATGGACCCTTCGGTTGCGGAACTATGGACATCCCCATATCGCGACTCGGCTGTAGCACTATACGATCGAGTCATCAGTCTCCCATCGCCGCGTCTTGTCTGCCGTCGCATGAGCTTGTCTTGCATCATGTTTCCGCTGAGGGGTCCGTTGGTCTCTGGCGGTGGTTCTCAGCATGTCTATCGCACCATGGCATCCGCTCTCGGGAATGTCGAGATCAAGACCACGGAGGACCTGTCCTGCCTGGGCAATCTGGTGCTTGTGCATCCATGGCTCCGGTGCCTTCTTGATCCTGCCCTTCCTTCCGAGCATCTGTTTGTGGACGATGACGCCGAACCGCTCACCCCAGTCGATGGGGGCGGCGACTTCGATGCGCTTTCTTCCCCTTCATCAAACACCGTATCCCCTTCATACGACAGGTTTACCAGGGCGTTACGGCTTTTTGCACGTCTCAAACAGCCTTTTGGCGCGCTATTGCTCGCTCCTCTATCCCACAATGAATACCAACGTGTTGCATCCGATCACCCTATCGTCGTGCAGCTATGCGAAAAGGTTTCGCCGCGCTACCTCGTACGACAAATGCGGACGCTAGATATCTTGTAGTTGCCACATATGAAGAAGGCTTCGTGACCCGGTCTTGTTGGGAGGTTATTTCAACAACGGAAAGTAGCGGAGGTAATCGCAGCCGTAGACATGTACGCCGCTTCGCAAGATGCAATATAGACATGTTCTGGTCCTTAGCAGGGAATTGAATGATGGTCTTTCAAAGGCCGGGTCCAAAACGACTCTTGGTCCGTATAATGCTAACATCGTGCCCCGTGTCGGACGCTCTGGGGGTTATCATCTAGGTAGCACTCGTGAGGCTTGCGCTCCGAGTTGGAAAGATCTTATCCTATTTTTGTTTCGCGGATACTGTGACCGGAAAACACATCAAATGGGAACGTGGAACATCCAACTCAAGAAGGCAGTTCTATCGATCGTTAGTCGCAGAGAACGGCTGAAAGTTTGCGGACAGGCCCGAGCTACAAGCAGACCGTCACCGTTGAAGTGGCCAACATTCATGAACGTAACATACTACGCCAGTGAACCGATATATGTACATAGTACTGTCGGACTTAAAGCCCACTTGCCAGCATAATAACAAGTTCCTCCGCTACCTTGGGATCCATATTGCAACGTTTCGTCAATACCTTCATGATGTCCTTTCGCTTCGCCTTCTTCTTCAAAGGGGCAAACAGTCCAAACAAGCGCAAAAACTCGATGAACCATCCTTCCGGCGGCATATCAAATCTCCCGTCGCCGGTGGTCCCTTCCAGCAACTTAACGATGTTGCGTCGTGATTCTTGGTATTTCCTGTGCGTCGGCAGCCCGGTGACGCAGGCATGACCCGCAGCTCTGATGCCATACACTTGCAGATCGCCACTGTTTCTCTCCCACCATTGCTCCATCTCGACTTCCCGCTCAAGGTGCGTGATGACAAGTGCGATCGGGACCTGAGATCTGCAAAGTACTTCGTAGAACAATCTATAGTTGCTCTGCGTAGTCCCAGTGACTCGATTTCCGCGAATGCAGAAAAGCAGCAGATCGACACCGCCCTGTTTATGTAGCTGGTGGATCAGTTCCCAAGCCTGCTCGATCGCAGGAAGGTAGCCATTGACACCTATTTCCGGCTCCTCGAGGCCGATCGTGTCCCAGACATGAAGGTTTCGACCGTTGACAAGGAAAGTGTACGGTCTGAACGACATAGTACAGCCCGTAATATCCGGAGAGGTCTTTGCGATTTCCCTCCCAGCAATCAGGTTGACCACTGAGCTCTTTCCAACGCCGGTCTCTCCGAACAGGATGATGTTTAACGAGGAGCTCATGAGTAATCTATTTGGCGTTCAAATCGGGCCCCACCAACTAGCTTGCAACATACATACCGCCGAGGGTCAAGGACGTAAAAAATGTATGTAAATCATGCACAACAGTCAGATGATTGACGACTGTCAAGGAAGTGGCGGGACGACGAAAAGTGATGGGTCGAGTGGAGAGAGCGAAGGACCAGCGAATTGAAAGACAGTATCTGTATTTTGGGAGGGTGCCAGATGACTCGTCAGCTGTTCTAGATGATCCTCAGTTGGGGAGGGGGTCGACACGAGGACTGATGTTGTGCATGGAACGTGGTCAGGAAGTTCCTATCGTGGACAGTGGACAGTGCGGTCAGCGCCCGTTGTTCGCCAGTGATATGATATTTGTAGTGGATTGCAGAATCCCTGATCAGACGTTTCTCAGCTTCACCTGGCTCTCTAACGGGCAAATTGTCAGGTGTTCTCAGATCAATTCTACTTCCTGGTTTATGCCGTGGAAGATGAGCGCGATAAGGCCTTGATCTCCATTTCTCACCTCTGGCCATCGGCAACTTGAAAATTTGCAGTTATGAGTGTCGACATTACGCGAGGGTACGACTCTCTCTTTGGTCCTCCATCAGAGCCTATATCCGTTCGCAAGTTTCTTGACAACACCGCTTCCCTTAATTTCCCCTCGGCGAGCGACGTGCTTAACCACCCTGGCTGGCAGAGCCTTTCAGAAGATGAACGGGCTGCAGTGGAAGCAGAGTGTTCTGGGAGGTGAGTTCACAGGGACTGGCCCTACTTGTTTCGTCCAAATCCACGACTAATCTACGCTCAATGCCCACGACAGTGTCGCCGAGCTAAAGGCGGCTGTTGAGGAGGTGTGGGATAATCCTATGCTCTCTGCACATCTCTATCGCACACATGCTGCCGCAGTAAACGCAGTACATACCCAGGCTGGCGGCCCTGCCTCGAAAGGACGCAAGCGAAAGTATCTACCAAATCCCGAAACGGCGGAAGCCCAGCCAGAGGTGCGCGCATTAGAGGAGAAGCTGGAAGCTATTTCTCTTCGATGCTGGGGGTACGAGTCCTATCACACGCGTTCCTCCATACAGACTTGACTGCAACTTGCTCGACAGATTGAACCAGGGATCTGCGTTTTTCATGCGGGCATCCAAGCACTCGGACTTTAATGCGCTCAAATATATCAAAAAATCGGGACATGGCACGTTGACTCGCAGTCAGCTGTCTTCTCAGTCATCTCATCTTACCGGGGCCAGCTCAACTCTGCCTTCAGCGCCGAGCGAGAGTTCTCAGCATCGAGATGCTCTCGTCACGCTCACTGTGTACAATCGCGTGCCCTGGATTCATAGCCAACTCACTCGTTCCTCCCAGCATGTGGTGCTCTCCTCTCAGACTCTCGCAGATTTCGTCCGGGTGATTCCTTGTGACTCAAGCGAAATGCCGAGCGAGATGATCGATAGCCACGGGAACGTGATCGGATATACATATGAAAGCGAAGACCAAGGTGCAGACACTGTGTCACGTGCTGCAGAGGGATGCTTGTTACTCGTGGAAGGTGTCGCATATGGGGACGGACGACCCGGCGATGACTATGTAGAGTATGTCCGATCTTCTATCCATTGGGAGGTGAACCTGTCGGCTCACAGTACGCCTTTTTTCATAGCAAGTTCCTATCTCATATGCAAAGGTTGCCAGAAGAGGAGCGAACAGAGGTCACCAAGTCACCCACGTCGCTAAGCCAGACGCCTTTCACCTCCCTCACTCTCCGGATCGATCAGCCGTATTGGATGCTCCATCAAGGAAACTGCGAGCATTTTGTTGTCGTCGATCAGATCAGGTGCGTGTGGTGTTTGCTTGCGCGTATGCTGTCGGTGATTCGTGACTCCTCATCCTCAGGTTGGCTCACCCCCTTGATCCACCATCTGGCTACCCCCTCACCGTGCATGTTACGCCCACCCTCGGTGATATCTGCAAAGCCTGTACCAAAGTCCCCGCAGTGCTTACTGTCGTAGGAGATGTCCGGCTAGGTGAAAGTCCGTGTTTGCTTTGTGGGCCCTGCTGGCGGAACATGGGCCCGCCAATGGAGGAAGACGCGGAGCGGGTGATGGTGGTGCCACTGGTGAGACATCGCAGGGCATGGGGGGATGGCATGGGTGTGTAACGGACTTTTTGTTTTTGTTACAAGGAACAGCCAAGTTGCAAAAAGTACTATGATTCCGATGTTTGCAGTCAAGTACTACGAAATCCGCGCGGGCAGCGACAAGTAATGTTACAAGAATAGTGCAATGAAAGTCCTCTATTAACTTACGATCATACAAAGAATGTAAAATACCACTGAAGTTACATTGTCATGCCAGTGGACCGTGAACTCGGAAGGAATCAGAGCCAAAAGAATGAAAGCATATCGAGAACAGATCAGTCAGCGGGAAGTCGCCCGAGAGGCTGGGATCACCGGATCGTGGCCAAGACAAATAAATTGGATGTGTACCGCTAGATCAGGCTTGCCAGACCCCTCTTTGCACTCCCAAAACAATCACCCTAGGAACGATAGCGTCACGTCTGCTAACGAGGAGTCGATAAGCGCTTCCCCATCCTGATACTCACTCCACGGCGTCCCCGCATCTCCCCAGCCAATCCAGCCATATGTCCGTACTGTTGAGTTGAAATCCACATTCATAGTTCTTTCCAACCCAGGAACCCAAGGATCTGTCACACTTGCGTTTCCTTGTGTAACAAATGCAGATGCTTGTTTTGTGGACACCTGGAATGCACCCTCAAAAAGGCTGTCAAGGATAACATCGACAGGGCCAAGGTCATTGACGACATGTAGCTGGATAGCCGTGGGGGGAGAGGTCGGATCGTGGAAGACGTTGGTGGACAAGGAACCAGAAAAGGTGCGAAGGTTCGCAATGAAGTTTGGTCGCGGCGGAGGATTCTGGTTCGGTGCTAGAACGGTGATGTTGGCGGTCAAGTTGCTGTGCGAAAGCAATGTCAAAAGCCGCGTAAATGCCCGAGATGGAAGATAAGACACACCCATTTCCTGTGTGTACATCGAGGGTAGTCGGGAACTGAGACGCTGGATCATTGTACAAGCTGATGTTAGCGTCGATGGTGCTATCGATGACAAGGGTGCTGGCATGAATACGGTTCAAACCAATGTTGCTGAACAGACTTACCCCATGATGGTGCTGATGAGGAGAGAGGTCTTTGCATGGAACGTCCCTGTGACTGGTTCCAGCGATGTATCTACCAGCAATCTGTGGGCTTGTAAAGACTGTCGTGATGAGCGTCAGATGAGCTCAGCATCCAGCTATCCCAGATCACTTACATCAACGGTTACCCGAGAGACAGGGCCTTCAATAGAGACTTTGTCAAAGGTCACATTGTCATCAAAGGAGCTGAAGTGTTGATCGAACATGGGTAGAAGCGTGGCGAGGGAGACGACCCGCGAAGGATCTGCAGTTTGTGGGAACAAGAGAGTAATGTTGTATAGGATATTGTCGGTTGAAACGAGGTTGTCCGGAACCTGGAAGTGTGTAAGTAACTGCGATGGAACCATTGATATGAACTCGGAAGACAAACATAAAGAGAAAGATCAGTGAAGTTATCGGTGATGGTAAAACAAACGAAAGATCGATCAAAAACGCTTGGGGAGGACGATTGCATCAAGATTGATAGGACAGCATCTTGGACACTCTGGTTGGGGTTGATACCGGTATAAAAGGCACCCTGAACAAGGTTGAGATCATCGGTGCAGGATGCATTTGAAGTGATGCTGAACTGTCCATTTGGGGAAACGTAACGTTCAGTCCTGTAAAGCGACCGAATGGAGTCATTAATAAGGGCGCGTAAAAGGACAAGAGACGTACGACGCCGACACGACGGGAGAACTGGTACTGTCACGATACTCGACGATTGTCCAGTTATTACAGATAGGATGTACTCCTGATTGGCCGGGACTTGAGATGTTATTGATGTCGCCAGAGTACAGGGAAGCAGAGTTTTTGTTTGGCCAACTAAGGGCATAAGTTGGCGCGTTGTAAGGATATTTCTGCTGGCTCTCGTGTTCTCTCTGCTATGCAGGTGAGGGAAAAGGGGGTTGAAGGTAGGGAGAGAACGCACATGGACAATGATAGGGACACCAACGGCGAGAGTGAGGAAAATGTAGACGACAAGAGAGATGATGGCGACTCTCCAAAGGCGGGAGTCGAGGATGCGGCGGCGAAGTGGGGGTTTGTAAAGAGTGACCTGCGAGTCATCGAGACCGCCAAAGGCCAACGCCTGAGATGTTTCATAATCGGGCAAGGGACTGAAAGGACGACGAGCCGCTGCTCGCTCTGGGTAACGAACAGTGGGAACAGAAACGGGGGGGTCCTTTATCTTCTGGGTGTCGTCTTCGTCGGAAATGATCATCCCTGTTGACTATGACATGGACGGTGGACGGCGGACGACGACGATGGCCACGGTGACGACGGAGGGTGTGGGTGCGATGTAACGTCGCCAGTGGCACTTAGGAACGTCCTATCAACGCATCGCCTTGCCAATTTCGGTAACCCGCCCTGGGCGCCGGGCATCACGTGACAATCGGACTCGGCAGCCTCGGCATTTCTACCATCGCGGAGTGGCGGACATTCAATTTGTTCCATCTCACCTTCCTTAAATACTCATCATTCCCGCTGCCTCCCTCGTCTTCTTCTTCCCCGTCCTTCCTGCGTCTCGCCGATGGGTCTCATCAAGGAATACGTAGAAAGAGCCGTCCAGACAGAGACAGACACATTGCACTCCCCGTATGCTGATCCCGCCGTGATACTCGCTGCACCACCCGTGACACGCCGTGGACTCGGGAAGGAAGCACACATCGGACGCCATAATTCGATCCCAGTGTCATCCCCCACTGGATCAGATAGCGCATATCCCGTGCCGCGAAGTCCAATTAGCCCAATACTCGCCCCACTGGTTTCTCGCCGTCTTTCTAAACGTAAATACGCTCGGTGCCCTGTGGCGGAAATCGCGAACCGGCGCATCGTATCGATGCCAGAAAACAAGAGCGAAGCTTACTCAATCCTGTCTCATAGTCATGGTAAACGAATTGTGTCTATGCCCGATCGTGTTCGGCCAGTATTGGAGCCGTCTGTGGAACTTCTCCAATCACCCTCTATTGCGGCTGGCGACTCGTTTGGGTCATATAGCGGACGCAGCGAGCGCGTCCACGTTTTTCGCACGCCTTCTGATGTTCCTCAAACTCCTTCGCCACCTTCTTCTCCAGAGTCCCTTCTTATTATCGCAGCTGGTACTCAACTTCCAGAGGGCTTTCTGCGTAGGAAATACTCCCCAGAACCGTTTATTGAGGAAGATGAAGGTAAAATTACACGCATATATTCATGGTTCCTGACCCGTCGCAGTGATCTAAATCGTTCCAGATTGGATCACATGGGCGAACTCTCCTCCCCGCCCCATACCCGCCCTCCATGGACCCCTCTCCTTGCCGTATGCTAGATGTCCATCGTGAGTTGTGCGATATTCGCTACGAAACAATTCGAGTATCGATCTTTGTACAGTGGTGCCGAGGGAACGATCATCGAGGAGCCTGAGAATGTAGCCCAAATGATCTGGGGGTTGGGTCCGGACGATCAACCTCATAACCAAATTCGCGCTGAGGGGCTCTCTTCCCACCCCGACAATTCTCAAAACGCTCCTTCACACGGGTCCAGTCAAGTTCCGCCACGTTTACAAAAAAGGAGGACTTCTACTACCCAACAAGTCCCGAAGTCGTCCCGGATACAGAACCCCGCACACACAGGTCATGCGAAGCAAAGCCTCGCTCGCGCACAGCGACAGGCCTATGATGACAAGCGCCGTCCGCTGAGTCAGGTTTCCCCCGACACCGAGACCCATCAAGATATCGTCAATGGACTTTCGTGGAATGAGGGACAGTCGATTCCGACCGGTGTCGGAGCTCCTGATAGTCTCGTGAACGATGTAGATGTGTTTCCGGTCGATAACAACCGTATCTTGGAATGGCAGATTGCTCGTCTCCGGCAGGCGCTCAGAACCTCGTTGGTTGATACGGATTCGTGTGGTGCCTATCCAGGACGACTCGAGCCTGTCATCCCAGCCGCTTTGACCCCAGGGCTTCCGCAATCTTACCCTCGTATCTTTGTCGAACCTCGTCCCAGCGAATCGGTCAGCCCCGCTACGAGACAATCACCACTTGAAATTGCTCACCAATACCGCCAGCAACAGCTTTATAGGCAAGCGCTTCAGAAGCAAAAATTGCAAGTACAAAATTTTCTTCCGACCCCGCCGAATTCCTCGTCTCCTCAGTGGTCTTCTCATTTTTCTCCATATTTGACTTATTGTTCAACGTTTTCCCCCGAATTGGTTGGTTCTACCGAGCATACGGTTCCTGTCCCTTCGCAAAAACATCGATCCGGTTCTAATGCCTCGCAGTATCTTCCCCATGTTTACGACCGGCATGAACATGACAACGTCAGCAACCTCGATACGAGCACAAATATCTCTATTTCGTTCGCTAAGGCCCCGCAAATCGTACCGAATACAAATTCAGCTGCATCCCTTAGACAAAGTTCGTCCTCTTCAAGTACAATAGCAAAGTATATCAAACAACTGCAAGCGTTGTCTCCGATCGCACACTTCCCGCCGCTCCAGCCAGTTCCACCACCAAATGTCCCCCTGCCCCCGTTGCCTTCCACTGATGACAGCACTGCCGGCTCCTTCCGAAATGTTTACCACTCGCCCGTCGTTCCAACACCTCCTTCACCAGAGTCACCGCAAACTCTATCACGAGGGTCTTCATACAATGCACGCCCAATACCCCCGACGCGTCTCATGCAACGGCGTCTCTCATCCGTGCCTGAAGAGGATAGCACTCTCCTGGAACTCTCAACGTCTGTATCTTCACCTAGGTTGCAAAGCCAGGTCACGACTGATAGTATATCGTCAAATCACGATGGAACGACTCCGGGACGTCACATGCGCTATCTTGAAGTGCCTGTTGTCGATATAACACGAAAGTCCGCTGTCTCCGATTTGCCAGAATTCGAAAGCAATTTAGAGGTCCCGTCTATCACTTTCTACCAAGATGTTTCCCCGGTCAAGGTTCGGCTTCCAGTAACTAAAGAGCACGACATTCGAGAGCAGGCCAGCGGGTATCACGAACAGAATAAAGGACATCAGCATGGGCACAGAAGGAAACACCGGTACAAGAAGCTCAAAGGACCTGCCACCATGAATGAACAAGCGGCGACGCATGGACTTGTAGGTTAATAAGTATAATCGTAAAATTTTGTGCATTTTCAGTTGGCGCATCGTGTTTCCCGGGCTTTGTGCAGCGTCGTCTGACTGTAGTTGTGTACGAAATGCATCCAAGTTGATTCACTTGATGGAAGCTTGTACATGATGATCGCGACATGTGCATTCTAAGCATCACCAGTAAATTGTATTACTATGGGCCGTCAAAAGTCGTGGCGAAAACACTTCATTGCTTCACGAAGAGGTCAGTAAATTGATCCACGCGAAGCTTGGATAGGCTGTTTGCATCGGACACAACGTCCAATATCCTAAAAAATCACAATTCGTTGGTCGACTCGTCGGACCTCAAAGCATGAAATACTCACTTCTTTTGGTGAGCTGCATCATAGTGGTAGGAGATGTGTCGCTTGAACTTGTCGATCAAGAGAGGTGTGCCCTCTGTGCGGCGGCGTTTGTGTCCAACGGGATATTCAACCGCAACTTCGTCCAGTATGGTACCGTCGTTCAGTTCGACCAAGAGCGCGTTGCCGATGGAACGCTGGCTAGGTTCGTGGTACGCGACCGAGAACGTCTTGTCTTCGACACAGTGAATCTTGGCGCGCAACGCATCAATGCGAGGATCAGCCGCAGACGTGTCGGTGTAAGACTCGGACGTGAGTTCGCCAAAGATGAGCGGGTAGGCGACCATGTAGCTGATGGCGTGACTAGACAAGTGTGTGAGATTGGTTTTTCGTCAGTTCATTTATGGAGATCTCGACCGCGCCGACGAACGAATGGACGATAGAAATAACAAACGTACTCTCGGTCGGCAAAGTTGTGCAAGGGACCTTGCTTGTCGATGATGCGAATGGCAGCTTCCTGCGTACGGATACGTACGTTCTTGATGTCGTCCGAAGATTTTCCCAGCGCTTTGAGCTGTGCGTGAATGGTGTGCGCAGCCTCGACGGCAGTCTGTGCGTGGAATTCAGCGGGATAGGAAATTTTGAAGAGGACGTTCTCCATGATGTAGGAGCCAAAAGGCATCTGGAACTCGAACGGCTTTCCCTGATTAAATTTGTCGTCGTCAGAACGAGATCATCGGAAACGCCAGGAGAGTGTCGCACCTTGAACAAGACATCGTAGAAGCCCCAGGTTTTTGCGGTTAGCACGGACGGGAGGCCGAGTTCGCCCTTCTTGACGAGGAGTGCGAGGTTCACGGCACGCGAGCATGCATCGCCAGCAGCCCAAGATTTGCGAGGGCCAGTGTTGGGTGCATGACGGTATGTGCGGAGCGACTGACCGTCGACGAATGCTTGCGAGACCGCATCGATAGTCTGACCATGGGAGAGTCCACTGCGATTGCACGGGTGAGCTATCGCAAGGGAAGTAAAAGAGACCCTTACAGTAGCTTCGACACTACAGCGGTGCTGGCTACTTTGACGAGTACGACGTGGTCGAGACCGACGCGGTTGAACGAATTCAAGAGGGCGAGGCCACCCTGAATCTCATGCGCCTTGATCATACTCTCGAGGACGTCGCGGACCGTCAACGGTTGACCCTGCCGCGCGAGATGATCGGCAACTGCGAGAATGGCACCGAGGTTGTCCGATGGGTGACCCCCTATAACATACATTCAGCTCGGCGAAAGGCGTGAACGAGCAAGCAGACAGCATTCGAGCGCGAGATAGAAGAACTCACACTCTGCGGCAAGGAAACAGTCATTAAAGTCCAAGTACCGGATCATCGTGCCAATGTTGAAGGCACCGCGGATAGGATCCAACTGGTAGTTGGTTCCAGGAACCTTTGTTCCTACGTCGAAGGATCAGGCGGGATTTCTCCGTCGAGTAGCGCGCGGGACGTACCGTTTGGCACGATGGTTCCTTCGACAACCGGTCCCAGTAGCCTGGAGCATCCTTCGAAGCGTAATCCCTCGAGACCACAACCGATGGTGTCAATGAGACAGAGACGTGCGGTCTCGAACGCAACGTCTGAAGTGACTTGATAGTGGTGAACATAGTCTGCGATGTCCTTGAGGACCTTGTCTGCTTCTGGACGAATGGCAGATTCTCCGTGGTAGACTGACATGGTGCGTGTGACAGCCGAGTTCCAGGCAAGACGAGGAGTATTGCTTGATAATCGATAGGGACCTGACAGACATCCGAGCGAACGCGGTCCTCGCCGGATCAGAGACAACATCACTGAACTTGGAGAGAGCAAGAAAAGGACGAACCCACAGAAACAAAATGCCGAGACTGGATCCGTACCGATCCGAGTCGGTTAACAATTTATGTACAGTATATCCACGCACTCCAATTCACGCGGTGCGGTGAACGTCGGCAAGTTGAGCAGTCAACCGGGACTCGTATTGTACATGCTTTGTATCAGCTACTATGGCCAGGTACAAGTATCTATCATGGACATGCGTGCATCTAAATCAACGAACTTGTCTCTAGTAGGAGTATAATGCCTGAAAGGAAAGGAGGATCAGCACAGTTTCTCGCTGTGAAGACAAGGTATGACATACTGTGAACTATAGATGGGATGTTCTGGGTAGTGAGGTCCACGGTGAGGTCTGCCTTCTTGGGTGTTTCGTACTCGACATCGACGCCGACAAAGCCCTTGATGGTGCCATTTCTTGCCTGCGCATACACTCCGCGTCTGTCTGTAGCCTCACAATGTTCGAGGGGCGTGGCCACGTGGACAAGGAAGAAGTTCCCCCCTGCACCGGCACTGGACACGACGGTGTCCTTGACAACTGTCCTTGAGCGCTCCTCAGGAGCCACGGGGGCAGCAATTACAGCAGCACCAGCCCGTGCCAGCTCACTTGCAACGAACGCAATACGCTGCAGGTTCTCGTGCCGCTCTTCCGGAGCAAACGACTTGGACTTCAGGTCGTCTTTGACATCGTCTCCAAGCAGTAGGGAAACGCTCCTGCCGCCTTGTTCATTCAATGCAACTTGAAGTGCCTTGGCTATGACGTCCTTCCCAGAGTTGTGCAAGCCAGTGAGGAACAAGACAAAGCCTTGTTTATTCCGTGGTGGGTAACTTTCACGCAATCTCTTGACGACGGCTCTACACAAACAATGTAAGATTACGCTTGCAAGTCGATGAAAGCGATGCGCTGTGCTTACTCGTAGCTGAACCAATCAGGGATGGGTGCCCCAGTCTTGAGGCGTCTGCGTAGCTCAGTTCCAGAAATGTCAAGGGTCTGTACGCCGGCGGGGACCTCGTCAACAGGTTGATATTCGTCGGTGGATGGAAGGTAGGTCATCTGTTGGAACGGAACCATCTCAATCTGGAGTTCATCTTTGTATTTCTGGACAAGCTCTTGGGCATCATACGGGCCATAGAAATCCTTGCCCTGTGAATTCTTTCCAGGGCCAGCATGGTCTCGACCGACGATAAAGTGAGTTGCACCAAAGTTTTTGCGAATGATAGCATGCCAGATCGCTTCACGGGGCCCGGCCATCCGCATAGCGAGAGGTAAGAGTGCTAGGTGGCCCATTCCGTTTGGATATTTGGCCATGATAGCTTCGTAGACGCGCACGCGGGTATAATGGTCTACGTCACCCGGCTTGGTAAGGCCGACTACAGGGTGAATGAGGACATTAGCCTGACGCTGACGAGCAGCGCGGACAGTCAGTTCACGATGAGCTCGGTGCATTGGGTTGCGAGTCTGGAACGCGACGACCCTGTTCCATGAGAGTTTCTTAAAGTGGGCCCGCAGTTCAGCAGGGGTATCTGGGAAACGCGTTAGACAAACTAGTGGACGTAGGTAAGTGAGTCTCTCACATCTGAGGGCAACATAGTCAAAGTGTGAGGGGGGCTGTATTGCTTGTATCTTGCCTCCGACGTAGTACTCTTTGACGCGGTTCCGCAGATAAGAGACGGAAGGGTGGGCTGGGTCGTCTGCTCCCAAAACCTGGATAGCTTCCCTGACGCGGTCATAAGTGTAGATGTCTTGGACGGTGATGATGGCTAGCGCCTCGTCATCCCGAGGGTCACGTAGAGCGAGACGGGCACCAGAAGTGATACCGACACGGGTAATGTCGTCGGATGAAACATCGAGGGTGACGGGTATAGGAAACAGAGTTCCGTCAGAAAGTCGGAGGGTGTCCACGACGCTGCAGGTGGTGAGGTTCACCGGACTGCAAGCCGGAGAGACATGTACCTGTTGTAGTCACTCTCGTTCATAAAGCCCTCGAGTGGGCTGAATCCACCATTGAGAATGAGCTCAAGGTCACAGAGCTGACGCTGTAAGTAACAAGGTCATGGATGAGCGCGCTCGCCAGACGAGCTCGGATGCATACCTCGGTGAGGACGATATCATTGAGTGTTGCCGCTTCCTGCCTGAGCTGTGCCACAATTGGGGCATCTCGGGCGAGGAGATCCTAAGACACGATTCATGATAAAGATGGTGTCCCCGGAGGAAAAACAAGCAACGGACCTTCAGCGAACCGCCATGAGGAGTGTTGGCCATTTCGTAGCGAATATACAGAACTCGGGACCCATCGGCGTAGGTCCTTTTGTACTACGATCCGCGAGGCTCCGGCTGATCCTGAATGGCCTGTGAGACGGTATCACGCCATCATGAGCAACCCAATTCCATTTGCCAAGAACATTGCAAGGTCAGCGGGTCAATCCAGCGTGTACAGAAACCCGAATTCGAGTGGGCCCGGATTTTACGGATTCAGCGCGGCTGTGAACAATAATGGGCGTAGCCATACAAGAAGAAAAGTCATCTTGGACGATCATTGATCTGAATCACTTGCGGTGACTCGAATGACTTGCCGCGGGCACCAATCCTTCACAACACTTTGGAATTGCGTCTCCAAGTGAACTCGGACGCCAGCCTATCTGAGAGTTGGGGCAGGGCAAGCCTCCCAAAAATTTTAATAACAATTTGGAATTGTGTCTCCACGTGAACTCGCTTGCTACTTCTTTGTGAAAAAGGTCGACAACTTGGACATCCCGCTGACATTCGCCCTTTTGAGCTTCTCCACCCCTTGTGATTCTTTGCTTTCCTTCTTTCGCTTTTTGCTCCCCTCAGAAACAGTCGCGGGACCAACCTTGGATTTCTTGGTGACGATATTATTCTCAGGTGCTAGCAGAGACTGTTCCTTTGCGAGGGCTTTTACGTGTGCGTCAAGTTTCGCTAAGCTAAGTTGGCGCCCCACCATCAGCATCACTCGGGGAAATCGTACCGGGTACATACTCGTATGATGTGACCAGCTCCACCTGGATGTCATGGGGAAGGTACTGTCCCAGTAACTCGCAAGAAAGCTTCGTTCTTCCCACTGTGCATCGTCGCGTTCGGCCGAAAGCCATTTATACACAACCACCACTCACGCTCAAGCAAGTCCTCGTTTTTGTCTTCCATGAGTGCATCTTTTGCGAGACTCCGCACTAAACACCTTGACAACTCCGTAATGCGAGGTGTCGACAATGTCGTCGCCTTCTTTCTCAGTTCTTGTATGAGTTTTTCTGACGAGTACCTGAATACGGTTATCTCGGTCGTTATCTCTAGGACGATTCGTGTAAGGCAAAGGGCTTGTATGTGAACCATTAAGCTTGCCTTTGACATCGCAAAGTCGTTTCATCGCCTTCTTTGTACACTCGAGGGCCGCGAACTTCATTATATCTTCCACCCCAACAGACACTGACGTGTCCTGCGTGGCACCGGCCATAGATGCTTCTGCTATATGCCTCGCCGCATCTTCAAATATATCTTCTGCTGGCCGAAAATTGGTGGCATCGGGCTTTCAGGATGATTAGACCCCGTACGGCCAGCATAGCGATCCTGCTTTACCTGCTTGATCGCGCGAAGTATGGGTATCAAGAGGAACAATGGGTCCACAGGCGTCATGACAAGAAGCTTTCCATCTGCCCACCGATTCAGCGTCCAGAGCGCCCAAGCTCAGCAAGATATACCTGAGATGACTTCGTCGCCAGCGAACCAAGAACGTGCGTTGGGTGGCTCCACTGCTTGCACCTCTAGTATCTTTGAGACCCGCTGTCGGTGGGGCTCGTGACCGTCCCCATTGGAGACTGGTTCATGAGCTAAGAAGAGTGACGCGATGCCTGGACGCGATGCTCGGAATAGTAACTTTGGTGATGAGGCGTGACGCACCTGTTCTAGGATGAGGAAGACGCAGAAAACGCGGTAAACGCGGTGTCTCGTCGGGGAGTTGTGATACCACGGCATCTATCACGTCTGGGGCACCCAAATAGTTGTTGAGATTTCGGCTGCGGAAAAATCTCAGGCCTACCTAGAGGCAGAACAGCCAAGTGAGTATCCATCGCAGGCTGTTCCTCGGTCGTTGTGCAAGTACATAGGTACAATACACCATGTATCATGAGCTCAATGGATCACGTGTGGACACGCATTGTTTGGTTCGAATTCAAAAAAAAAGAGGGTGTAGTGAAGAACGAAAGTTGGTATGTACAAACCAAAAAAAAGTGGGCTGACAAC
The DNA here is from genome assembly GCA_003313155.1 of Boletus sp. MG95. Classification (NCBI taxonomy): domain Eukaryota; kingdom Fungi; phylum Basidiomycota; class Agaricomycetes; order Boletales; family Boletaceae; genus Boletus; species Boletus sp. MG95. The sequence continues at coordinate 50,931 of QGOH01000464.1, forward strand.
TGGGACTCCGTGTCCTATACTGCTACACAAATAATTCCTGCCGCCACACTACTCACTGTCAGAGAGGCAGCAACTGATGCTGTCTGACCTGGTGGGCATGCTGATATGCCCACGGTAGACGATGCAGTTGAACTTGCAGATGTCGATGTCGATGTCGATGTCGATGTTATAGTCGAAGGTGCCGCGGATGTTGTAGCCGCAAACGGTGTGGATGCTGTGGTTGCAAACATCAAGGGTGTTGTCGCAGATGTTGTAGCCGCACTTGCTGGACCGTTTGTGTCGCCACTGGAAGTCGAGGACCCCGATGCGCCATTGCCACTGGAAGTCGGGGATCCCGATGCGCCAGAACCCGAGGATGATAAGCCAGTCGTACCCGATCCAGAAGAACCCGAAGACGCTGCAGTAGTGCCAGAGCCGGTGCCAGAACCGGGACCAGATGATGCTGAGCCAGTAGATCCGAAACCAGACGGTGCAGCTCCGTTGTTGTTGGCACCAGAAACGCCGTTGCCGGAAACCGAAGATGCTGCAGCACCATTAGAACCGCTGCTCTGTTGGGAACCTGAACCATTGTTGACTGGTGTTAAATTCCCTGAACCGGCGCCTCCGGAGCCATTGCCTCCACCAGCCGAAGATGCGGGGCCGTTTACTCCTTGATTGCCACCCCCACCTGCTCCGCTTCCCGTCGCAGCAGGGCAACTGGGATTCTGTCGAGAAAGAAGGGTGCCGCCGGTGGAGTGTCCATGCTCATAACACCAGACGAGGAGATCGGCAAATGTACGCTTGGATAAGCCGAGGGGAGGAGCGATGGCACGGCGGTTAAGGAGTATCAGCGTCTCGCGGGGATATGGGTAGTTGACGTCTGCGATGAGGCAGGAGACAGACGTGGTCTATTCAATCGAATCTGTTAGCTGTCGTGGTTGGACAGAGACCGACAACGACACCGACTTCGTGGACCAGAGTCAACGGGTAGGACAACGCGCCGAGAGGAAGCAAGAGGGCAAAGTAGATAAAGGAAAGCATAGTGTAAAGAACGTCAAGGCAGGAAAGGATAAAGTTGAACGGAGGATGGATGTCGAGGCAAGGTTCGAGCAAGGACTCGCGTCCCGGTGCGACAGCCTTTAACGACAAGGCGGCTGGCAATGAGGTTGACTGGTCGTACTGTCATGGTGAGCAACGCACTGTCAGCCTCTGGGCGAGATAGCATCAAACGGAAAAAGCTGTACTCGCGGTCGAGAGGATGTCATGGTCGAATACGACAGATCGCCGGTGAACGTACTTGGCGAGGAGTGTGGCAGTTAGGACCCTCAACATCATAAAGACCGGGTGTACGGATCAATACCGGGAAAGGAAGGGAGCATGGTTCGGATATGGGGGAGACTGTTGGGCGGTGATGGGTGTGGGGGCAGTCAGGGGGCGGTGGCGAAGGGCGGGTGGGGGCAAGGGGGATGGTGTGGTGGGAAGGGGGGATGGGACGAAGAGAGGGCTGGGAAACGGCGATTGGCGTGCTCATCGTCACAGGCAGTGAGCAGGTGGACACGTGGGGGTGCTCATTACGTCACCATAGTGGGCAACATTGCGGACGGCGTCCGCCGTCCGGACCAAAAACGAGAGGAACGTGCGCACATGAGTGACAGCGAGTCCCACTCGATAACGGCCCTTGATGGACACATGGACCGTGAGGCAGAGCATGCCGACAGAGGGACATAAACTGGGCCGCACACGCTGCGGTGGGAGCGAAGAAGCCCTGACACAGGTGAGACACTTGATCGAACGCGGCGGCGACCAGGGCGAACCGTTTTGGGCCCAAAGCTGCGTGGCGGCCAGCATCAGATCCCTCCCCTCTGTCACTCCACCCTCGCTGTGGGCTGTACTGTACCGCCGAATGTCATTTTTCACCGCGCCGCTGCTGCCAGCGACGGCGACCATGTCGAACAGTGGCGGGAGATTCATAGCCAAAATCGATGTATGTGCCCAATTTCGGGTTTATCCATATACAGAAGCCGAAATAATAATGGCAATAATGGCCAAATTCGCGAGTTTCGTGCCCAAAGAATGTGGCACGGCAGAACCGGAGTTCGTCACGAGCGGTGACGATGGGGCCTTGCCCGGCGTTGTCCGTAGCGATGGCCACGCGTGTGAACATTTTCCTCAACAACATCCTTGACGACCTCTTCCCTCCCCTCCTCTCTCCCCTCAACCACCACCACCCGTCCCGTTCATCACATGGCGCTCAACCCCGACGCACTCAACCTCAATTATGACAGTGACGACAGCATGCAGGTCGACTCCGACTCCGACCATCCCGTCGAGCAACCCTCCTCCACCCTCCCCCCTCCCGACCCAGATGCCGATGCCGATGCCGACGCCGACGCCGATGCAGACCCAGATGCAGATGCAGAGGGTGACGTAGAGTATGTCGACGATACCGCCTCTGCAATCTTGGAGAACCCAGTTGCAGGTCCATCAACCTATTCCCATAAGCACTATGTATGTCATCTCCTCCTCACCCTTTTCTGTCCTCATGTTTCATCCTCCTTCCAAGGATCCGGAAGACTCGGTATGTCGCCCTTTCAAATCATACATCCTTGTCGGTCTTGACCGCATATCATCCTCCAGGGCTACGAAGACCATGTCGAAGACGAGGATGACGAGGACGAGGACGATGCTTCTTATGCAGATGACGAGTATGGCAAGAAGAAGGCCTCTAGAAAGAAGAAGAAAAAGGGTCCTCCGGTCTCGTCAGCTCCCCGGCCAAAAGGTCGGTACATCGACATGCATGTTTCCAGTACTCACTGACGGTTATTCCGAGCAGCCATACGCCATGCCTCATCAGATTCAGACTCAGATTATGGTGCCCGATCAAAGAAAAAGAAAAAGCCTCGTGTGTCTGGGGACGAGATACGAGTCTCCAGCCGGGGAAACAAGATTCCGAATTATTACGAAGATAATCAGGACCTTGCGATGCTCTCGGAGGAGGATGCTGTTGAGACATATTATGTCGACCCGTCACTCACTAAAGAAGACGATGAGATTGAGGCCGTCCTGAGTCATTGCAGAGACGAAGCCCATGAAGATGATCTGGAGGATTTGTGGTACAGTAACGTGGTATGTTCCAAACCGTATGTTTCCATGCATCTCGTACTGAAAAGAGGTTATAGCGTTTCCATATCAAGTGGAAGAATTTCTCCCACCTCCACAACACGGATGAAACGTACGAGTTTCTGAAGCGTTTCAAGGGTCTGAAACGCGTGGACAACTACATCAAGGCCTACAAATTCTATCAAACCAAGCTCAATACGCCAGGTCTCTCCACGGAAGATGCCGAGGCTCTTCTTCTGGACAAGGAGCGCGAAAAGGAGGAACTAGAGACTTACAAGACTGTCGAGCGCATCGTCTCGCATCGTGACAGTGCAGAAGTATCCAACGGCACGGATTATTTCTGCAAGTGGACTGGCCTTAACTATGAGCATTGTACGTGGGAGGACGAGAGCGAGATCCGCCCGATAGCCAAAGCTCAGATTGAGGCCTATCGTGCCCGCGAAGCGGAAGCCAAGTTTCCCTATAAGAGTGTTCAGTATGCCAGGCATCAACGACCAGTATTTCAGAAGATAGTAAAGGATCCGGAGTATGTATCGGCAACAGGGGGTTCACTCAAAGATTTCCAGCTAACTGGTCTGAATTGGCTGGCATATCTATGGAGTAAGGGTGAGAATGGTATTTTGGCCGATGAAATGGGTCTTGGGAAGGTGCAGCATAACTTCTTTTTTGTTTTATCTCGTTGACGGTTTTCCTCAGACTGTCCAAACCGTCTCATTCATCTCCTATCTTTTCCACGAGATGCACCAATATGGGCCATTCCTTGTCATTGTTCCTCTATCCACTATTACCGCATGGCAATCTCAATTTGCTACTTGGGCACCCGACCTGAATGTCATCACCTACATTGGAACAGCAGCCGCCCGCGAGGTCATTCGCACTTACGAGTTCGGCCAATCGAACAAGCGACTGAAGATGAACGTTCTCCTCACTACCTATGAACTGACCCTGAGGGATGCGAAAGAGTTGGCGGACATTAAGTGGCAGGTGCTGGCCGTAGACGAGGTCCGTTCGCAACTAGTGCAGGCTACTTTACGCTGACGATCACTCCCCAATAGGCACATCGCCTGAAGAATTCTGAGAGTCAGTTGTATGAGGCACTCCGATCGTTTTCTGCTGCGTCGAAGCTTCTCATCACGGGTACCCCTTTGCAGAATAATGTGAAAGGTACGGGTTCCCGCTGGAGGGTTCGATCGCGTTACTCAGGTTTCACTCGATCGCAGAGCTTTTGTCCTTGATGCACTTCTTAATGCCGGAGAAGTGTTCGTGTCTTTTCCGGATCACTCCGATACCACATACTGACTTCCTACAGTCGCCCTTACCAACGAATTTGACCTCAATGATGCTGATCACGAGACTAAAATTAAAGAACTTCACACTCAATTAGAGTCGCTGATGCTGCGACGTTTGAAGCGGGATGTGCTCACCTCTCTACCCACAAAGAGCGAGCGCATCCTACGGGTGGAGATGAGCGCTCTTCAGACTCACTTCTATAAGAACATCCTCACAAAGGTCAGTCCCTTTTACTTCCCGAGAGCACATGTTAGTGACCTAGACGAGACAGAACTTCCAAGGTTTGGTCAAGAGCGCCAACGGGAACAACAACATAAGCCTGCTCAATATCGCTATGGAACTTAAGAAAGCTGCAAATCATCCCTACCTCTTTGACGGTGCAGAGAATCGCACCGACAATCCCGAGGAGACTCTCAAAGGTCTCGTTATGAATAGTGGCAAAATGGTGCTATTGGACAAGTTGCTCGCGCGACTGCGACAAGATGGCCACCGTGTGCTCATTTTCAGTCAGATGGTCCGCATGCTTGACATTCTGAGCGACTATATGAGCCTGCGTGGATACCAACACCAACGTCTTGATGGCATGGTTGCGTCAGACGCACGGAAGAGGTCGATCGCACACTTTAATGCCCCGGGGTCACCAGACTTTGCTTTTTTGCTCTCCACACGCGCTGGTGGTCTTGGCATCAACTTGGAGACTGCCAACACCGTCATCATATTTGATGTAAGCAATCTAGACACCTACCGCCGGCGTTTCCTGACCTCCTTGTAGAGTGACTGGAACCCACAGAACGATCTGCAAGCCATGGCACGCGCCCACAGGATAGGGCAAAAGTCGCACGTCAGTGTCTACCGCTTTGTGAGTAAGGACACGATGGAAGAGGATGTTTTGGAGCGAGCGAAGAAAAAAATGGTCTTGGAGTATGCCAGTAAGCCTCCATCCTTTCATCTCCGCTCCCATAATGAATGATGTTTCGTCAGTCATAAATCAGATGGACACCTCTCAGGCTCATCTCAGCTCCAAAGGCGAGAAAATCAAAGATTCCGTCAAACCGGACAACTTGAGCAAAGATGAGCTAACTGCCGTCCTCAAATATGGCGCCCAAAAGATGTAAGTAACAAAAATGCTGTGTCTTAACGAATCCCACTCAGCGTCACAGGTTTGACAAGGACGACTCGCAACAGAACCAGAAGCTGGACGAAATGGACCTCGACGATATCCTCAACAGGGCGGAGGACCACGAAACCATGGCCGCTGGCGGCGACGGTGGAGCTTCGCTCGGCGGTGAAGGTTTTCTCGCTCAGTTTGCCGCTGTGAGCGACGTCAAAAACGACATGAGCTGGGAGGACATCATTCCCCTGGAGGAACGGCAAAAGTTCGACCGAGAAGAGGAGGACCGAAAAGCGGAAGAGTTGGCTGCCCAGGAGCTACGTGACCGCAAACGTTCACACGCTCCTGTCTCATACGAGGGTATGGACGTTGACCAGCCCGCTACTTCCCAGACCCCGAAGAAACCCAAGGTCCCTGGACCTCAGCGCAAGACCGCAAGCCAGAAAGCGATGGAACTAAAGGAGCGTGACGTTCGTGTGCTAATTCGCAGCCTACAACGATGGGGTGACATTCGCCAGCGTTATGATACCATCGTGCGTTCCCAGTCTTCCTCCCGATACAAGTATTGAGGATCTCGAAGGTCAGCGAATCCAAGCTTGCCGACAAGCACAAGGCTATGATCATTGATGTTGCGGATGAGATCATCGAACTTTGCCACCAAGCCGTCGAAGAGAACAATCAGCAAAAGCGGACCCGTATGGCTGCTGGAGAGACATTGACGAACGCCCAGAAAAGCAAAGCGGTTCTTGTCACGTATCGCAACGTTGGCAATATCAATGCCGAAACTGTCATTTCACGATATCGTGACCTCCGCATCCTAAATAACATTCTCGGCGACATGACACCAGAGGAACTCTACAACTGGTCCATTCCCATCGAAAACATTAGACCAACTCTCAACTGGTCTGGTCGCTGGGGTCCTCAGGAGGACTCTATGTTACTCGTTGGCGCCTTTCTCTACGGCTTTGGCAACTGGGAGGCCATGGCCAAGGATTCGCGGCTCGGTCTGGAAGGGAAATTTTTCCTTGAAGAAGGCAAAAAAGGTGAAGATTCCTCCACGCGACCAATTCCCAATGCAATTCACCTTGTCCGACGAGGCGACTTCCTCCTGGGTATATTACGTGAACACGACGAGAAGTTGCGTTCGTATGAGAGTTCCTTGCGGAACAAAGGACAGCTAAAGGTTTCTGCCACACCTCCCCCTACAGTCGTGGCATCGTCGTCCACCACAAGTAGTCGGAAGAGACGTGCTGAAAGCGAGGCTGTCGCATCTGTTGAAGATACCTCTACCAAGAAACGCAAACGGCGACCCACCCCTACATTTACGGACTCTGAATCATCCGATGAATGGTGCGTATTGACGTTGGAAATCATTATTTGATTTTTGATAGATTGTGATCAGTCCGTCCATGGACGAAGTTGCGACGAAGGAGGAGTTGCGACCAGTGAAGAAACAATTGGTGGGTTTTGTACCACTCATGACTGGCTGCGAATGTCGACCTCTTCCAGAAACAACTTAAACTATCTGGAGAAGATATGCCTCGGGACGACAAGGTTGCGATCTTGAAGGACTCCCTCGCTGCTATCGGTCGGCGAATCGAACTCGTGCTGCAAGCTAAGCAGACCGCCGGAGAAGACCGGGAAAGATGGCGTCGGCATCTTTGGACGTATGTGGATGCAGTCGATGCGATGTAGGGTATCGGTATCTGAGTTTCTCCCCAGGTTCGTCACGTTATTTTGGCCCAAAAAAGTCAAGGCTTCAAAGCTGGAGGAGATCCATGCGAAGATGGTGATGAAGGAGGCGGCACCTCGGCCATCATCCGATGCAGCGAGCTCTAGTAAGAAGCCCCGACCCACTACGAGTGGAAAGACCAATGGGTCATTGCCCGCTTCCAGCACGTCCATGAAAAACAAACGGCAAGTGGTACCGATGATTAACATTGGGATCGTTTCTCCACCTTTGGCTCTCTCTCGATGTTCTTCGCCCCCGTCCTAATATTTGTCGGCTTGCCCGAGTAATGCAAAGCAAAGCTGTCATAATAACTCTTACATCTCCCTTGTAACCTTAGGGTGTTTTCAATTGCAATTTCCAAACAACCTTTTTGTACTCTGGATATATCACCGAGAGGAACGTAGACGTCTAATGTTACAAGATCGCGCTATCGCGATAAGGTGACCAAACGCCAATAACAAACACGTCTTTTCAAGAGTCTCTAGGAGGTTGATAACACGCGATCAATTAATGTCAATGCGTTGCAATCCTGTTCATCATCAGCGCGGTGCCACGCGCATGGCTGACTTGAGGTTGCTAGCAGAACTTTGACTTCGATGTCGGGTTGTCTCGACGTTGAGTGTTGTATCGCGTTCAACGAAAAACTGTCGGGAGGTACTAGGGATGGCTTCTCGTGCATGATTGGTGTGTCTCTCTGCTTGAAGTCGTTCAGCCTTCTGAAGAGTTGGAAGGGGTGCATCGTTCAGCCCTTGTTGCCGCGCTGCCTTTATCGCTGTAACTATATCCCCAGTTGAGCAAATCTACGAAACATCACCGAGTTTGAAATAGAGAGAAAGAGAGACTGACCCTCTAGCAAGCGAGCATCTGCTTCCTTCGTGAAGCTTTGCGTCAACGCCGTGTACCTCTTCACCTGCCAACTCATCTGGGCGGCACGCGCTAGATTGCCCTGTGACACTGCCCACTTTTTCTCCTCTTTGAACCGCCTCCGCTCGCTGTCTGCCAACGACGCACGCGCACGGAGTGTGGCAACCTCCCGCTCGAGAGGATCCATAACCCGGTGGGGATCGACCAGATCCTCGGCCGAGGACGTGATCGACGACGGAGGCACGGACGATTCCGTGCGCCACTTGCGTGATGGGTCTTGTTTAGGGGGACGGATTGGTTTGCTGGTGGGAGGTGCGGTGGTGCTGGTGAAGTAATCGGTGGCGGACGAAAACTTGACCAGACGTTTGCGACGCTTAGTCTCATGAACTCGGACGACCGACTCCGACTCGTCACAGACGCTCTCCGTATCCCCTCCCCAGTTGTTGAAATCGTAGATGTAGCCGTCCTCGATGAGTTGGGAGAGGACGTCGGTGACGAGAACACCGAGGGCAACGCCCAGTAGCGTCGTTGCGCACTTGGTCGTGTCTTGGAGCATCGTGAACTCGATCACGAGACGAGCTGCGATCGCAAATGCGACTACGAATGTGAAGTCGCTGAACTCCATGAGAGTAAAGTATAGTGCGACACCTTGGACGACGCCGAGGAGGATGATGTCCCCGATGGCGTCGGGTGCATTAGGGTCGTCTGTGGCATTTCCAAAGACCTTGTCGAGGGCGATGCGAGTGCCCAGCCCGAATAGCAGGGCAGCCGACGTAGAAAACATGGACCGAGGGTAGAAACCAACGTCCATTATGCCAAGGTGTTTCGATATTGTTCGCCTATTTCGGACAGTGGGAACAACGGCACCAAATAATAGTCGACCGGCACCGAACGCCGATAACAAGAAACAGTACAGTATAAACCCCAACGCTGGGTCAACATGGAGCCTCTCTGTCCACATAGTTGGCCATTGGATCTTCCGCGGTTCGACGATTCATCCGGTACGCCTCTGCACGGACATGTGTCAGTTGGAGTGGGTCGCGTAGGCGCACAAATAGGAACTTACCCAGTTCCTCTTCCGTGACGTCGTGGCTGCTAATTTCTAACCCC
>QGOH01000464.1:60298-74505 GCA_003313155.1 Boletus sp. MG95
CGACTCCGCAGCTGCTTCCTGTGCTGGGGGATCGAATGTCGAAGTCGAATTCGAGGCAAGAAGAGCTTGGGCTGTTGATGCGTACGCAGCTTCTTTGCCAGCCGGGCCAGCGCAGTACGACATGTGTACACTCGAGTGGCAACATGCATAGCCCCAGACGCCACTCGAAAGGTCGTACCACGAGCCCCACACCGAAGTGTGATTGTTGATGTAAACTAGGGGCAATGTCGGTGTCAAACTCTCCAGTCAAGACAATAAGACTCACCATCTTCGGGATATTTTGATCGCACCTTTGCGCGCTCCTTGCCTTTGGTGACCTGACCTGTTCGAGAGTACTCAACATAGTTTTCTGTCTGACCATCTATGATTTCCTTGGGGGCCTTCTCGAGGTACCGCTCTCCTCCGTACTTTTCAAGGATCGATTCCTTGGTCACCTCCTTAAGCTTCTCCTTCTTGTCTTTGTATTCTTCATGCAGGAATTGGCCTTGAGTCGGACCTGCGTTCAGGTGAACATCATTACCACGTTGCGCAGCTTGCCACGCAAAGAGCTGCAGTCTCTGCACCTCTGGTGCTTCACCACTGTACCGGAAGAAGTTTTCCCCGGCAAATTTGGCCTACATTCAACAGGTCGTAAACTACGGAGAAGAAAGGAGAAAATGACATACATCTTCTGGAGCAGCGCTCTGTGATGGGGCATCGCGCATAGAACGGGTTTTGGGGTCGTAGTAAGCACTTTCAGGGTCCAAGTTAATGAGGTACTTGGCAGTGTCTTCTCGAATACGTAGATTTCGGACGGTGATGCGAGTCTTTGTGTCGAGTTTCTGGCCAACTGCATCAGCTGCATCAGCGTATTTGTCATCGTCTGCATCCTCCTCGTCGCTAGAGCCGAAGTCAGGGTCTACGGTTTTCTTCTCCTTTCCAGCTTTGGCCACCTTGCGAACTGCAGCCAAATCAGTCGTGGTCTGATTATCAATCTCTTCTTCACGGAGCTTCTTTCGAGCAGCCTCAATAGCTTCGTACTCTTCGTAAATCCTTTTATGCTCAGCAGGATCATACCCATTCCACCGGTCCCGCTTCGCGTCATAGTCAGTCGAGACTTCTTGTATGATCTCGTCTGCTTGAATGTCTTTGTTGGTGAACTTGGCGCCCTTTTTCCGAGGACGCTCCAGACAGTCCTGCTTCTTGTGTGTCATGGCCCCACAATTCTCGCATGCACCTTTGCGATACTTTTTGGCTGCAGGACCGACACGCACGCCACGGTCATACCAGTCGTCAAGTTTGTCTGAGGTGCGATCATCCGTATGCCGACGCTGATGGCTTAGTGACGGAGCACCAGTGTCGAGATACCATGGTGCTTGAGAGATATATTCTGGAATGAAGGGTGGTGGTCTGAGAACGACGAGGAAGACACAGGACAAGGATAGAAGACGTACGAGGAATGTGTGGGTTGATGGGCCTTCCTTGCTCGTCGAGTGCGGCAGGTGCGGTACCGGCCTTACGAGCGGCATCGAGGTCTTTCTGGCGACGGAACTCCTCGCGCGAAAGCTTTCCGACAGCTGAAACATTGATTTCTGAGTACCTGGAATCGTGAAATTTAGCGAGCTGAGCGTACCAGACGAAGCCATAGTATAGAGAGCGAATGAATGAAGATGATTGGGCTTGGTCGTCTTAGGAAGTACTGTGGCGGTTTTGCACGTGATCCATTCGGTATTTCGTTCGTTTGCATTTCCTCCTCTTTCGCGTACTTATGTGATGGACGCTCTCACTAACTTGGAAGCAGATGAACAGAACGATGTCCCGCAGACGTCGTCTGAACAAGAAATACCCACAGCCGAGCTCGTTCGACGCGTTCTCTCCCAAGTTCAGACAGAGTTCATGATGTGGAATGTCGCCCACTGTCAGCAAGTCCTTACTTCGTTTACTGCCCCATCCACCTGGCAGTCGTGTTTGCATCCCGACCTTCGCTCGCCTGGCTTGGCCTTCACGACAGCTGCTTCCAATCCATCGCCTGATGCCCGACTCATTATATCAGAGGCTAATTCCCCGCCGCCACTGGTCTCTCAAGAAGTGTATTCACCCGATGGCGCGGTTATCGAAAATTCATCAATGAAACTTGATGTCATTCACCTCTCTTCGTCCCTGGAGCCTCATCCGCCATACGAATCATGCTCGCCATCACATCGCAGTGTGTTCAAAGGTGACGATAACGACAATATGGATTTCATCCCGTATGCGGATGATCACACGTTCGATCAAACCAGTCACACGCATCATTATGGGTCGTTCTCGTGGCAGGATGCCTTTGACCCTGACTGTGAGCATCATACGCGTCCCATGGTTGTTCGACACGATAACATACAACAGCTGCGCAGTGGAAGTGATCGTGCTCGAGGCGGTGTATAGACTGCAAGTTCAATACGCTCTTACCTACGACGAAATCGAAGATTGTTATGTCTTGCCACTCAAATTACGCTCACAACCTGGTATATATGGTGTAATCTCTACGGATCGAAGACGGTGAGTAAATCAGACCTCTTCTTGACTTCGTGCTTAATGTATGTAAAGCGACCGATTATGTTGGGCAGGAAATACGATTCCGGTATCTTATACTTTTCCACCCCCAACGTGGCCAGAAGGGTCTAAATTCAGCAGTCGCCTTAAGATCTTGAATTCACTCTTCTGTCCGAATCTGGGCTGTGTAGAGCTACTCTGCAGTCTCCACGGTGTGCAGGATTGCTTACCATTTCATGCACGCATTTCACCCATCACAGGTTACGCGCAGTTGAGCCTAACCCGATGCCCCTTGAGTCACGGCCTCCGGTGTCTCACGTCCTTGGTGAGGTAACGAGCCCTTGTCGAAATCAGTGTTTTATCAACAAGACAGACAAGGTTTGTCCATCGTCTTGTTGTTTACAGGGCGTTTATATCATGTCTGTATCGCGTTAGGCTAGCCCTTCTTGGGATGAAGTTGACCTTGACGTATTCAAAGTCGTCTCGGAAATATCACCTAACACCACTCCTTGTGATCTTGCAGAGATATGTCTCAAACCCTGTTATGAGGTGATATTGCTCCTTTGAGAACTGCACATGAATTGAAGTGAGATTAGGTGTTTCACTACAGGAAGTTACTATGCCCAGGTAATTCAGGTGAGGCTCGACCTGCGGATATCAAAATCCAACGGCGTATACTCAGATTCAATGGTATTTACCGATACCGCATTGGTCCTTATCCACTCTTACCTTTCATTTTAGACATCAACCCAATACACTTTACACCGTATGTTCTGGGCGATTTTCCTTTGCCTTCACTTAGCGCCTTGCGTTAGCAACGACCCTTGCCACCATACTGGCCCTTGTAGCAGGTCTTCCCGTTGTCCATGTTTCAACAATCAGTCGCATTGTCAACGCAACTGTCGTTGCCCTCCAGAATGTAAGCCGTTTTTTTCACCGCCTTCGGTACGAAACCACATTGTATAGGCAATCGCCGATGGCAAGGCTGTCGTTGCTCAAGAACCAGGTCGGGGTGGAGTTGTGTAACAGAGCGATGTCCCTGTGTCGAGGCGCTCCGGGAATGTGATCCAGAACTGTGCCTGAACTGCAGATGCTTGTGAGTGTTACTAGACGCACAGTTCGTTGTTAATACTGACGGATTCGCTTGTTTCCAGGGGTAAGCTTATGGATTCTGATTTCAACGCCATGTTTTTCATGGAATTTTAGCCGATGACACGCCGTGTCACAATTCACAACTCCAGCGCGGAGCTCGCAAAGTCCGTCATTCCCTGAAAGATTAACACGCGCCATGCTCATGTACAGCAGGAATTAGAGGTCAAAGCAAGTACTTGGGGACTAGGAACTTTCTTGGCCGAATCTGCAAACGCAGGCGACCTGATAACAGGTACATCATTCCCAGTGCCGGGCCTCCGTATAAATCATGCAGTCTATTGATAGAATACATTGGGGAATTAATCTACGAGCCCACAGTCGAGAGCCGAGGGTAAGTCTCATTTGTCGCGATGGTACCAATCCAATTTTTTCTCCGGATCCAGAGATCTTGCTACACATCGCAACCGGTGTTATGTCTTTGGCTTGAACAAGACGTTTTCTTTAGATTCAACCTATGCAGGCAACAGCTCTAGATTTATTAACCACTCTGACGCTGAAGGAAGTAGGCGGGTAAACAGTCAAGCGACTGAAGCCCAAGGTACATCCCTGCATAGCCTTTTTCCCACGCAAACTAATGTGTTACCTTAGTTCGGCTGGTCAATGGGGATCATCGGATAGGAATATTCGCTAGTGAGCTGTTCACTGTCCTTCAGAGGGTTGACTAGATCCATTTCACAGTTCGAGACATGAGAGCGGGTTCGGAGGTCTTGATGAATTACGGGTCCCTGTTCTTTATCAAGTGAAACTGTTGACAACCATGGTCACGTAACATCTCCATAGACTGGCCTGGGCTGTCACCGCTAACGCAGGGACATTATACCTACAAGGGTGGTTTTATTAAATTCTCATGTGTCTCAGTTTGCTGTTATTGGACTGTGATAACATTCCTTTTGGCTCTGCCAGGAATCAAGTCCACTGACAGCAGGTGGTGGCCACCTCGTGAGTACGGCGGGCTGCGAGTACACTGGGTAATTCTTACAGCTCTCATCTGAGGCGGTTTAGTTATGATGGTGATGGGTAGTGGGCATTGATCCTCGGCCAAGTCCATTCGCTGAGGCAGACCCATAATTAGTTCGATAGGGGCCCGGTCTGGCGAATCGTAAGCGCTCCCGGACCGCCAGCTCTTTGGGAGAGGAAGCTCTCTATGGTTGCTTTCCATCTTGAGCTGCTTGAATTCTGACGGTACGAGATCTGGGGTGTCCAGATGCTGTCCCACGTCTGGTAGTGTACACTTGGGAATGAAAGATTTGACACCCAGCTTGGGATCTACTCGGTCCCCTCGGAGCGAGGAATAGGCAGCCAACAGAGTCGAGGGAGGACAGTGGGGAGTGCACGAGCAGAGAGCGCCGGCTAGTTGTGAATAGAAGGATGTTATACGCGAATCTTCTATTCGACAACCACCTTGTCATCTCCGTCCAGGGACAACACAGGAACCGATTACGGTCAGGTTAATTACGGTTAGTCTCGTCCACTGGAGAGGTATAAGTGCTGTGGCCAGTCGACTTGTGTCCTCTCACGCTCCCCTCCGTTCTGCTTCATCGCCAAAATTCCTGATAAAATACAACAAATGAATGGCATTGGATCATCATCATGAAGTAAATCTTCTGGAAATTGATCTCTTGACCGTGGTACAGTTTTCATCTTTTGTTTCGGCCTTGCATGATTTATTCTGCTCTGGGTCAGCGCTGTCTGGACGTGAACTGTTTCTTGTCATGTTTGTGATGTTCAATCCACCAAGTCATCCGTCCTATTTTGATGATATATAGACTGATACCAGGAACTGCTCGATGTTCGTTGCATCCTTCGTCATTCAGAGCATCCTTTGGGGGAGAATCAGGTCAATCGGTTTCGCTCGCCGGATTCCAGACGAACGTTCTCCTTGTCCGCCACCCATAGTTTCGTTTGGACGTTCTGCAACCCACAACCCCTACCTTAGCTGAGGTTTCTAATTTGGATGACTTTGACTTTCCGTGCGTGCTCGCTTGCGGAAAAACCTTCAAAGGATCGATCTCACATCAGCACAGCCGGAAAAAAATATCTGCGGGATTCTTGTCTATTTGACTTGGACCCCCCCCCCCCGACCCCGGCGTTCGGGGTCGCGCAGCCCCCGCCATCGCTCGTGGGGGAGATGGTCTGCTGTCGCACTGTTGCCGCAAAAATCCCGTTCTTGGCCAAGAGATACGGGTCAACCCGTGCAAGATTTGGTATACAGTGAATGCCTCGTGTAGTTACTGATGGATGGCAGGCATTTTCCCAATGGAAATGGGGTGTGGGGAACTTGGCGACCTTTACGGCGCGTCAATTCAATGTAACCTAGATTGCCGCCCGAAAGCCTTAAAACACCCCCGTCCCCATCTCCATCCTCTTCCTCTCCATCCCCTCACATTTGTCGACCTCGACCTTGCCCACGAACACTATACGACACAAGCCCTTTTCCCACCCACCGTCACTAATGCCTCCCAATGGTCAGCGTCGTGTTGCCCCCTTCGAGACAAAACGTTCGTGTTCGCCTTCTGACTGCCTAGCTCGAGTGGCCTCCCCTCAATCTGACCGGACCGACATGCTGCGCAACGAGGATAGCCCCGCGCACAGGAGTGAGAACCTGCTGTGCGGTGATTTAAGCGGGAGCGCCCAAAGTGTTGATTGGTGCGGTCGAGTATCTATAAATGCTACGCTCTTTTATGACTCGGTCACCACAGCAGTTCGTTAGCACACCTCCCTAGTCCTCAACGTCCCGAGCCGATTAGCGCTGTCGAACCCACCACCGCATCCCAGTTTGTCCCTATGAATCAAGTCCATTCCCATCGCTAATGCATTTACTTCAGGGCCTTCATGGCGTCAATGGCAGCTCCTGACAGTGACGTTCATATGTTCCATCCTGCGGACCTGGTGGCTCCTGTAGGTTTTCTCGCTCTTCAGCTTTGGAGGTTGCTCATCATCCGACATCACTTGCAGGAATATTATGCTGCCCCACCTCCCATGTACACCTCTCACCTACCCCAATTCTCAAGTTATTATTCTACAACCGACAGCAGGTTTGTCGCTGATGTATACAACCCATTCGTGCACACACTCCAACCCCCCGACAACCCTGCGAATTTTGGAGGAATGTTGTTCGAACCCCTAGCTGCACAGCAGCCACCAATGCCTCCCGCCGCGCCAGAAGAGTTCATCCCATCGAGCTCAGTTTTCCGCTACCACTCATGCCGGTGGCTGGGTGGCCCACGGTGCGACGGCTTCGCTCCGGGCAAGAACCGCGAGATGGCAGAGCACCTACGAGTGCATCATCAATTTATTGGGCACGAGCGGGATACGGTTCAATGCGAGTGGGAAAACTGCGGCCAAAATATGCAGCGCATGAACGTCCCGCGCCATATTGTGTCCAGGCATCTTCTCGCCGCGGCGAGTTGTCGCTTTTGTGGAAGGCGGTTTTGTCGGCCCGATGTGGTCTCTCGTCACGAAAGGACGTGTACTGGAATAGTCCCAGTCTCAGGCCGTTTTACCGCCAGGGCCTAGAAGATGGCCAATGTGCCACGTAACCTTGTGATCGTTCCATGCCGACTATCTGACCACTCTCAGTCATACTGCGCGTTCTGTCAAGTCGTCCAATTCGCTTCCGCAGACTGCAGATTTTAATATGCATATCATTGACCCCAGCATCCCAATTATGTTATCATCCTCATATGCATTACTGAAACCACCTTGTTTATCGTAAACGCTCATGCGGGGCTGTTATTACCTGGCATGACTGGACAGTGGAGAGGTCTTGGAGCCGTCTGCATGCTACTCATTAGTCACGCATTTCTTATGGTTCTCGCTTGCTAATGATGATACAGCTTCCTGGCTCGAAAATGCGCTGATAGTCCAGGTGGGCGTGTACGTCGCGATCTTAGCGGGCTATGACAAGGACTGTCAAACTTTGGCTTCCCAAGTTAGTTCAACATGGCATTAATAAGTTCCGCGACAGAGGGACTCAGCGCCGGCCCTGCACCCGAATGTGGGGATCAGGAAACGTGTTGGTTGACAGAGGACCGGAGCAGAATGTCGTAAGCAACGGGAAAAGAAAACGTGTTGATGGAATGAAGATCAAGGGAGGACTCCGGGAGCAGGGGGGGAAATAAAAGTTTTATTGTTTTGTGATGCTTTCGTCAGACCTTGCCAATCGCGGATAGTCCTGGGCTTGGGGTCACCGTTCCAGATGGCGGGGATTGCGTCACCCAACCATTCCGACCCTCGACTCGCTCACCAAGCAGATCTACAATGAACGAATGAGATGTGCAGGCGTACATTTCCCGATATCTAAGAAGGTACGGGTGGCAAAGGGGTTGCCAACATAATCGGGAGGATCTGTAACTTTTCCTTGTCCCACTTGGCATGCTATCAATACAAAACCCGCCTAGCACGCGTCCGACAGGGGACATAAACGTACCACGCCCGTCTTGTAATACACGTCGTCTTCGATCACCTTGCGAGCGGCTTCCAAGCTGTCGGCCTCGATGATGAGGCAAGAACCAAAGAACTTTCGATCAGCTGGGGCTGCGTTGGCGGAATCGGAGGTCAGAACGCCTCCACCAAGACCTGTGTGTTCCATCACGCCTCCATCAGACGACGATTTTTCGTAAGCGCTGCCATCCGATGCTTACGAATGACTCCCTCCTTGTTCAATTGGTGTGCATTCTGGAGGTGGCTCGGCCGCACGGCGAGTCGTCTCTCCAGAGTGCCCGCGTCCACATAATCTGGGGCCCAAACGACGAACTGGGCCAACGCTTGATTCTGTGCCATGGTGTCCGCGGAAGGGACGTGGCCATGTTATGTTGGAGTACGAGGAGATAAGACGGGTCGCCGCCCCGGATGACAAAGCAAAGTGCCAGCTCAGATTGGGCAAGTAACTAAGTTTGAACCTTGGTGTCGATTTTCCCATGGCGCGTGCGGTGCGCGGGAGGGCGCTGTCGGAGCGCACGGATTTTTTTTTGGCCACTCTATCAGGATCATGTCATTCAAGGTCCTCCATCCGCCGTTCAGATTCATCCATGACCCATTCGGTATGCGTGCGCAACAACTGCGGCGTTTCTGCTCGACTATTCCAAGAGCGCGTCCATATCTGGTCTGGGCTCCAGATTACACAGACGATGAGACGCTCGCGCGGAGAATGGCCGTTCGGCCGAGACACTTTATAACAGCCAACAAGCATATCAAACAAGGCATCTTGAGTAAGTCCCGCTGGGCGTGAGATCCCCCGTTCGCCTCGCCAACGTCATTCTCGCTTCCTAGAGGTGGCTGGTGGATTGATTACTCCAGAGAGCCAAGATGCTGCACCCGCAGATAAACGTTTTTTTGGCTCGGTTTTGCTTTATGAAGCCGACTCTATCGAGGATGTCAGAAAACTGGTAGAACAAGATATATACTGGACGGAGAACGTGGTAAGTGGGTCTACAGGCCCATTTGGCTGGGCGCTAATTGAACCATTAGTGGGACAAGGAGAAGCTAATAATTCTCCCAATGCTGATGGCCACAACACTCCAAGATAAGGCGGGGGTCACACAGCCAACTCCAGAAGATTGATGACTGGGTGCTATGAATATTCCTCTATGTCGCTCGGATTGCCGGCGGATCAAATGATGCACAGGGGCTTTGATTCTATCTTTCACCTGACCCATCTAACGGCCGAAAATTCTGCTCCCGCACCGTGAGATTGGTAACGACCAGTGAAGTGGGAGCGTTATGAGCGATCCAACGGAGTTTCGGAATGTCTCTTCAATATCCCTCTTTGATAGCCTCTGTCTCTCGCATTGGCGGTCAACAAGTGCACGCCGGGTAGTATCAGAATCATCTTACACATTGCCAAAATCTTACTCACCCATCACTGCGTACTTTACGCCATGGAAACAGTACTTACCAGTCCCAAACCACAGCCCTTCGTGTCCAGAATCACACCACGCCCCCATCACTTTCACCGTCGTCATCCGCACTCCAAATTTTGTCTACATTTGAAGCAACCTCTGGCCCGCAAATATCCCTCATGATGTCACAGTGATCGCCATGGCTGCGGAGCCCGCACGAATGTGGGCTTCTATGCATAGCATAGGACTACGATGTCTGCTTCGGGTTCCGTGCCGTCCGCAAACTTCAGACTATTTTGTGTGAAACACTCAATAGAACAACTTGCTTGAGTTTAATATTTCCCTTGATGTGTTTGCCCATTCGTGTATCTGCCGAAGAAAACAACGATGCATCAGAAACGTGGCAGATTCATGTAGCAAGACGCCTGTTCAAGTGATAGCCCCCGACACGTCCAAATTTCCAAATACAAGCGGTACGATCCCGTCGTTGTACGGCCCAAGGTCCGTTTTGAAGCCGGCTTCTTGCGAAACCGTCGTACAGTTCTCTGATACAGTACACGTGTTGATAAACGTTCGTTCGTCGCGGCGCCGCTTTACAAAGTACGTGCTTGTCTACAGTCGCGACAACCTCCGTTATTTCCCGTTGTTGATATAGCCATGCGACGAGGTCCGGCCACGAAGCATGATTCGTATTCGCGAGATCTATCGGGAAATCCTCTGTGAGAATGATATTGATGGATTCATATCCTTGTAAAAAGGATCAGAGCACAGACGATGTACCGTTGAATAACGTGCTTGCAGCCTTTTGAGAAACGGCATCGTTGGAAGACCGCTGATACCTGTCACTGCATTCCTTCACAACATGACCCAAACAACGCCGTCGGTTTGCGTACATGGTAACATCGATCCCGTGGTCAAGGAAATCCTGAGAGATGTCATGCCCTGCAAATCTGCGTCCATCTCAGAGGGGCAGATTTGGTGAACACATTCGAGGCACGACAAACCTGAATTACAAGCTCCAATAACGACCGCCTTCTGGCCAGGGTAGTCTGCTGCACTCGTAAAATTCGCCCAGTGAGTGACCACCCCCTTGAAATTTTCCTGTTCACAAGCAAGGGAAATCAGGGATTTGGTAACATCACGGACGCAGGGCACACCCCGCTATGAATATCAGGTAACACGGCCCCCGTATTCAGTGGCAAAGATCAGATGGGGTGCCGTCAGAACGCGTTCCTCGGAAGATCCCTTGTTATCTTCGATTGACGAAGTTTTTGATGCTTCGTTCCAAATGGTCTTCGTGATGGTCCTTGATGTTCACACGTTCAGCTCAAGGAAATGGGCGTAAGATTCCAACTAATCAGCGAGCTGAATGCGCAAGCTTTTCATCAAATGGAATCAGATAGCTATCCTCATGTCACCTTGAGTGCCGGCGTGTCTGTAAGCCATGTACAAGGAAGTCTTATTCGGGTTGGGCAGTATGCCACGTTTAGGTGGGTTATTTCCGAAGGGTTACGGTGAATAGGGGGGTTCGATTGAACCCTAGAGAACAGCATCAGCCTCACTTAGGTGATTCGGAGAGGGATACGTGAACCATACACATTGTTTCGTGAAGGCACAACGACTCGTACTTATGTTTCCACTAATCTGGTAATTGCGAAAGTTGTCCGTCTCCTCCAAACGTGAGGATTAGCGAACGACATGACTGACCATATCTCCAACTTGAGATTTCTTGTTAACGGTAAGGGTTCACACACCAAGGTACTTGATTCGGACTGCGATCTCGAGTCCGGTGTGTTCAGCTCTGAGGACCGCAACCGTGGGATGATTGTTCGGAAAATCAAGCTCTCGCTTTCCGTCTTCAGCCCAAGTCCCATGATTTGGCACGGAATAGCGCAGTGTACCAATCTGATGCCAACGTTATCGGTAGCAAGGGCAGTGCACGATATAGAGCGTACCCTTTCTAGAGACTCCGTCGGGCTTTCGAGGCATGTGAACAAGGCCTTCCAGTCCCCTCTCGGGAGAGGTACGAGGGATGCCATTCCTATCCATTGACCTGCCTTCGTCCTGGGCCTAGAAGAGAGGCGAGGTCTGACCGGGGTCTTTGTAATGTCGACTTTCGGAATGTATCGTGCAGGAGACACAAATTGGTCAAGGCCAAAGGGGCCAGACGTGCATGGAACATACCTGTGGTGGTATTTCTGTCGACTAAGGTCCCAGGTGAGTGCGAGGATGTCTTGCCAGTTTTCATCGTTGAGAGAGCGGTGATAGCTGGTGCGTCGTTTTGCTGCGGAGAAAGCGGCAACCCACCTCGTCGCTGCCTTGTCGACGCTGGGAGGTCAATGTCTAGACTCTAGACGCTCGAGGGTAGGCAGGATCACATTGTGACCCATGATTGCTGTTGAGACGTGGATGAGGAGGGATCAAGACAAAAATACCTCGGATCAACTCCTCGGAAGCATGTATCCTGCAACGCGATGCATGGTTAGCGACCCGTAACCAGCCATGCAGGAGAATGAGAGGCGGAGAGTAGACCGTCGAGAGAGCGTGGAAACTCGCAGAGTTCGCGTCGGTCGTCGGTCGTCGTACTTGTGCTTCTGGTATGGCAAGATAGGACTAGTACGACTGCCAAGGTTTAAACGAAAATACCACGAGCTTGTGGATTGGATCAGTAGCTCGACGAGAGTGCGCGTCCGAGACCCCGTAAACTCTGTTCAGGCCGATCCGAATTGGGCAGTGCTTGTTTTGGGGTCTCCCTGGATCCCCGTCTGTTGTTCGTGTCCGATCACATAAGAAAATATTTGCACATGCCAGTTAGACAAACATCCTCACACCAAGTTCAAGTTCATGACTGAATTCTCAATTCAAGGCCGTCTGGCTAACAAGCAAGACTCGTGTCTTGGATCACCACTCACCTCGCAGGTTTAGTTGCATCTCTTCTCTATCTCATACGTCCCAGGTACTCCTCTTGCTGTACTAGACGTGGGATTCGCCATCTCGCCAAATATTATCCTGTGGTCCCACTCACTTGGCGACATCACCCACCATGAACGATTCAGAGACTTCAAGCCCGCCTCCGCTCCACAATACCTCCCCTGATTATGACTACCATAACTATAAAAAGTCCTTACCGCCTTCTCCCCCGCCCTCCAGCAAGCGCTCGGCATCCTCCAGAACCCCTTCATCCCGATCATCTCGGGAGCGGCCCCGGAATGCCCCAACTGCAAAAGAGCTCATGCGAATGCTCGCAGAGGAGCAGGAGACTACGCGCGACCTTGAGCAACAGCTTACGTTCAGCACATCACAGCTCGCCTTCGAGCAAGACCGTGCCGATACGGCGGAGCGCAAAGTCAAGGAAGTTGTGATACGGTTCAAGGACACCAACAATGCGCGAGTTTCTGCTCAGGCGGACGTCGCCAGGTTGAAGGAGGAGTTGAAGCTCTATAAGAGTGCCTTGGAGGAAGCACAAAAGGAGATATTCAAGGCGCAGAACATCCTCAAAGATATCGAGGGGCGCAAGAGAGAAGCCGAAGAAGAAGCCACCCAGTTGCGAAGGAAGTTGAGGAAGATGAACGAGGAAAGGATGATTGACATGGCTAGGGAAGAAGGCCGGAAGCAGGGGCTCCAGGAGGGGCTCGAAATGGGGAAAGACATGGGTTACTTGCGGGGTCGCAACCAAGGGTACATCAATGGTCGCTCGACAGCTGACAAGATGATGGAAAGGTACTTCTCGCCCCCATCCGAATCCGAGTCACGGAGGTCGCGAGGAGAACCAGACCTCCCCGAAAGCGACCCTCCGTACATTGCGCCAACAACCCGGTTCCCTCTATCTGATGGCGTTTCCACTTCTTCGTCGTCGTCTTCGAGTGAGCGAGAGGGGCCGCGGTACTTTCGAACTGGTGGTGCGCGGACAGCGTCGGCACGAACAACGATGTATTCCCCAGCCCAACCACACGTAGAAATCCCTCCCGACGGATTTATTCCTGAGGCGGATGCCTCCATGATCATTCGACTCCCACCTCCCCACGAACTTGTACGACCACCTCCAACATCAGTTGACCACTCACTATCGTCAAGGCCGGGTTCACCTTCACCTCACCTCACTCCCGTGCCTGTCCCTGGTGATGTTCCTGCTTTGATGGTGCCAGAGCCACGTTCTCCTGGGAATGCCCTGTACGACATTTCGGGCGAGCGACAACACCGCAAGGTACGACGAAAGTCTTCAGGAGAGAGTGTGGGTTCCTCTACACGAACATCTGAGCTCGACCTTCTGAATGCGCCGGAGCACATTGCCAACCGTGGACATCGTTCGAGCGGGCTTAGTGTTATTCCCGAGGTAGCAAGCTTCCAAGAGGCCAGTACGCCGTCCAGCCAAAGCATGAAGCAACAGGGAGAGGACCGCGTGGACGAGGTATGGGGATTGATTCTGATGCAGGATGTAAACATGCTGAGGACCATGCATTGTAGGCTGGCTTCGTTCACGTGTCTATGCCCGCGCCATTGAGAGCTGCGGAGATGGCGAGTTTGAAGGCTAGATCAGCTTCGCAGTCGCTTTCTGTTGATCAGAAGGGACATTCGCGGCCTGGCAGTTCATCGTCATTCGGCACGGTGAATATTACCATTCAACCCCCGGTAAGTGATTTGAGTATGATCGCGGCGCTGAGACTGATATGTGGACAGTCGCGACCAGCGTCGAACAACTCTGCA
>QGOH01000465.1:6782-18240 GCA_003313155.1 Boletus sp. MG95
GTCGCATCGACATGTCCTTGTTCCATGTTTGTTCTGACGAGTTCCCTCTGACGCATCGCGGCAGCTATTGGACATTGCCAACGGACTTCGTTACCGTATGTCTCGATGTCGATGTCGAAAATTTGGATGAATGACCTGGTATGCAGTACATTCCTTCTCTGACCAACCCATCGTCCACGGTGATCTCAACTCCGTGCGTCACAAATATAATCGATCGCTTGAGAACTCACTGTTGCACAGAATAACGTACTCCTCGATGCAGACTATACCGCGCGCTTAACTGATTTTGGTCATGCTTCCTTGGTAGGGGAAACCTCTGAAGCTTTGGGTCATCTATCCCCTATAGAATCGGGATCTTTTCGATGGACCGCACCGGAACAAGTCCACTGTGATTCAGAGGAGAGATTCCGAAAGACCACAAAGAGTGACATTTATTCTTTTGGACACATGGCTCTCCAGGCACGTCCGCGTGACATAGTACGGACGTCGAGCCGCCACAGATCTGATTCATCTCCAGGTGTTGTCTGGAAAACAACCGTGGTCGGAGATTCATAAAGAGACCTCTGTCGTCTTATGCTTGGCCCAGGGTCGGAAGCCCGGACGACCGAAATCCCGGCCAATCGACGATCCACATTGGGAGTTCATCAACAGTTGCTGGTCGTCGGTTCCGGAGGATCGACCCACAGCGGGGAGGATCGTGTCCACCGTCCAGCAGTTCTTAGACTGTCATTCGCATACGCAACCTAGTCGACCCATTCGGGATGTGATCGCATCGCTTTCACGACAGAGTCATCCACGCTGTATACGTGCCGTGTCGACTAGCGACAGCTGGGGGCATAATGGGATTCGGAATGCAGGTAAGGATGGTGATTACCATGGAAGCGAAGATGCTGAGGAGGACAGCAGGACTTCTCTCGGGCTGAGACGTTCCATTCCCTTGCGCCTCCCACAAAGAAGGATGAATCTACTGTCTTGCTGTCGGGTCCCTTATTGCAATATTATTTCCATCGGGTACAGCTCATCCAAGAAAAAAAGAATGAGAGGATCTTTTCTGACTGGAAATACTGGAAATATATGCCATTTATGGAATGCGGGACAACTATACAGCTGTGCTCCGAATCTGCAGAGGTGAGTACTTACAGGGGTTTGGGAGGGTTTACAGCTCCATACGACCACGAGCAAGCAACAGCGATGCAAAAACAGAGCAGCAATGCGGGTAGATACTGAACAACATACATACGACAGAGTGGTAAAAGCAAGCTAATAACGATGCCATGGGATCTCTTACACCTCCCCCCTCCTCCCGACATCCATCAAACGGGGTCACAGCAAAGACTAAAACGAGGCGCCAGCGCAGCATTTTCGAACATGCCGACCCCCCGTTTCAACTAACAACGGCGAAAATCAAAAAAAAGTCCGCTCAAATCTCAGGCCTCAAACATCCTCCTCCCCATCCAACCGCACTAGCTCCAAATAGCTCTCTGGAACGAGTGCATGCACACCCACGTCCTTGAGTCCGTCTTTGACCGCGACCGCCCAGCCGACCCCACCCCCTCTCCCAATCACCCGCACGAGTTGGTCTTCGTCCAGTTTCATCTCTGCCGTCCCTTCGGGCTCAAAGGCGTACAAGGCACGATACAGCCCGGGGCACAAGGGTGGTTCGCCCTCGACGTCACCTTCGCCTTCCTCGTCTGAAAATGCCTCGCCCTCCTCATCAATCTCCATATCTTCGTATCCGTCCTCGCCGCCGAAATTACGATCCAGGTCACCGCGGCTCGGGAACCCACCGCCAGACGAGATGGCACCCGGACCCGTTGCAGCCCCGCTTGTCATTCCGAATCCCCACGCACGGCCAAACCCCCACTTGAACCCACTCCACCCATTCGTCCCATCGTCGACGACCTCTTCCCACATTCTCTGAACCTCGTCAATGTCCATCCTCCCGCCCTCCCCCTCCTGATCGTCATCCTCCCAGTCGTCGTCGTCATCGTCGTCACCCTCGCTCGAGGAAGTAGGTGTGGATCCAGAAGACGAAGCCAGACGGCGGGCGAGGACTGCGGGTCGATTCGCGCGCGGGACGTGTGGACCGTGGCCGATGAACCGCGGATCGGCCGATGCGAATCCGTAGTCTCGGATCTGGATCAACGTGGGGGGCATCGTCGTCGTCGTTGTGGCTGGCACAGGCGTCGGTGTTGGTTCGGCTGTGGAGGGGTCAGGGTCGGGGTGGGAGGCGGTGATGGCAGGCACGAGGTTGGGGAGCCGATCGTGTGGATGGCGGAGGGAGCTGGGGGTGGATGTAGTCGGAGTAGTCGTCGTCGTCGTCGTGGTTGGCGCCGTGGGTTGGACTGTCCCAGAAGCGAGGTGAGCGCCACTGCCAGATGCGGGGCGTGACACAGGGCGAGATGATGCACTGCTGCTCATACCCGATACAGGCCTCGATGAGGTCCGGGAGAGACCAGATGCGCGACGTGACACAACGGGAGATGGGGGTGCAGGACGGGACGAGGTGAGGGACGTCACGGACTGACTGCTGAGTCTGTGATGTGTGTGACGTGAGTTGGGTGTGAGAGAAAGCTGGGGGTCAGAGGCAGAGGCAGGGTCGTATAGAGATTGATGCGGGTGGACGTCTGGCGGATCGCGTGATGGGGTCGGCGGCGGAAGCGAAGTAGACGGATCGGGTGCGGGAGGATCCTGGAAGGGGAGTACGCGCCAGAGGGAGCGTGGCATGTTCAGCATGGAGACGATAAAGCGGGAGACGAACGAGCGAAGGGAGCTCAGAGGAGGAGAGGCACGTGGGTGACTTACCACGCCAATGGGGGAGGTAGGACTGCTCAGCAGGACGCCGTTGGTGGTGGTGGCGGCGGTGGGTGTGGTGTTGCCGTTGCAGGTAGTGGACCTGCGCATGTTTAGCACGACGTCGTCTGCGTCCTTTTGAGACATTTTGCGAGGGAGAGATAAGCTGCGGATAGCGAACTCGTGCGGGCCAGGAACGGGAGGGGGTATAAAGGAGGAACCGGGGGAAGGGAAGGGCTGGGAAGGGGCTGGTGGGGGTCGGACAGGGACGACAAGCGAGTTGAAGCTGGACAGACCTTTACAACTGGACATTGAACAAGAACCGATACGATGATGGTGATATGTTTTTTTTTTCTTTTTATTTTTTTTTTCTGTCAAAAAGTCAGCGTCAATCGCTCTCTCGTCGCTGCGGCCATCGCTCAGTTGCCAGAGTGACCAGAAATACATCAAATTTAATCAATCCCAAATTCGTACATTATTTGCCCTTGTTTGTGTCTACACCCGCCACGTCCTGTTCATTGTCTCGCTCAGCGACATCCGACGCTCCATCGACGCCGCCCGCTTCAGCTCGGACGATATCGTACTCCGTCTCACGCCCTCCCATCTCCGCGGTCCAGGTGTCGGCGATGCGGCGCTTTTTCTGCGGATCCGAATCTTCACTGTTCGTGCCGGCACACTGCTCCTCGCTCCGTCGCACGCCTGCACCTCAACAGAGGCATAGAACACGTCATGTCGCTTCGTGGGCTGTTCGCTCGCCCGTGTGCGTCGACGCTGTGAGTGTTCGGTGAGCATCCGGTGCACCTGTTCGCGCAGCGCGTCGCTCGTGCCACATCCCCCGAGAGAGGCGGCCCTGAATCCCCCGCTCAGCCGACCGAGTCCGTCGAATCGTCCACCGTCGCCTTTTTCGACGCCTTCGAGACCGAGACCGATGGGTTGGGCGGAGCCACCTGCCGAGGCGCTCAGAACGCGGCTGTGCGCTACCACCATCGCTGTGGGCTCTTCGGGGGTGTTGTGCGGGACGCGCAGAAACTCGGCAGAGTCGTCGGGATGGGCAGAGTAAGGAGGCGGTGGCTGGAACGCGTGTGTGTCGACGAGGGGTGCGAATGGGATGGGTGCCGCGGTAGGGAAGGTATGGCGGTGGGTGCGTGTCTTGGGCTGGTTGGGCACTGGGAGACGCGATTTAGCAAAGGAGAGGAACTTGTTACCGAGCATGTGTCCGATGGGTGCGACGATGCCCGCAGACGATCGTTGCTGTGGGCTGATACTCATGTACGATAGTAGAGCAATACTAGACGAGCACGCAAAGTACTTTATACCGGGCCTCGGGGGGGCTGACACGACCGACCATTCGGAGGCTGACTCTCTTATCATGCCCTGGTAGTTCAAACTCCGCAGCGTCTGACAGAACCTCATGAACCTGCTCGCAGCGCTATCACGGCGGACATGAAAAAGACTCTCTGACGTGTCCAGCAATCTGATAGACTTGTCCTGCCCCTACCACACACTAAATCAATCTCCGATTGAATTTAACCATATATAATGGCGTTTAAATTTTGCGTTTCAGCTGGCTAAAATGCCCGCCCCATCCAAAGAATTTCTTGACCCTTCTCAGGCCCTCGCTCACCTTCAGACGTACCCCAGTTCAGATGGGCTCTCCGTCCAGGAGCTCATAGACTCACGCGTCCATGGCGGGCTCACCTACAACGATTTCTTGATGCTCCCAGGAAGGATTGACTTTCCAGCGTCCGATGTCATCACAGAGACCAGGATCACCCGCAACGTCGTCTTGAAGACGCCTTTTTTGAGTAGCCCGATGGATACCGTCACCGAAACAGAGATGGCCATCAGTCTTGCCCTCTTGGGCGGTATCGGTGTCATTCATCATAACCAGTCTGCATCGTCACAGGCAGCCATGGTCCGCGCCGTAAAGAGGCACGAAAACGGTTTCATCACTGATCCTGTCGTGTTCTCTCCTAACCATACCATCGCTGATGTATTGGACATCAAGGCCCGACTTGGATTCTGTGGGATTCCCATCACCGGTGCGTTTGGTATCTGTTTGGTTTGGATATATGATGCATACATTGTTCATAATAATCTTCGTTCTTCCGAGTAACGGATTCGGTCCGTGATGTGCGGAATTTGCAATCTCTCTGATATCTTGTTACCTCTATTCTCAACAACTCCTGACGTTCGTTGTTCTCCCATTCAGACACTGGATCCCTTGGAGGAAAACTCGTTGGTATCGTTACATCACGGGACGTCCAGTTCGAGCCTCCGTCTACGCCTCTTCACGAAGTCATGACCACTACCCTCGTCACCGCACCTCAGGGCGTCACGCTCAACGAGGCCAATATCATCCTACGCTCCTCCAAGAAGGGAAAACTCCCCATCGTGGATGACCAAGGCCGACTGACCTCCCTCCTCGCCCGTTCCGACCTATTGAAGAACCAAAATTACCCACTCTCGAGCAAGAACCCTGAGAGCAAGCAGCTTTATGCCGCTGCTGCGGTCGGCACACGGCCCAACGACAGGGAGCGTCTCCGATTACTTGTCGAGGCGGGTCTCGACATCGCCGTGCTCGATTCGTCGCAGGGCAACTCGGTCTTCCAGATGGACATGATCCATTGGATCAAGGAGACGTTCCCCAAACTCGACGTGATTGCAGGCAATGTCGTCACGCGTGAGCAAGCTGCCAACCTCATCGCCGCCGGCGCAGACGGCCTCCGCGTCGGTATGGGCAGTGGGTCGATTTGTATCACGCAGGAAGTCATGGCTGTCGGACGGCCCCAAGCGACGGCCGTGTACGCCGTGGCCGAGTTTGCCAATAAGTTTGGTATCCCTGTCGTTGCGGACGGTGGGATTGGGAACGTGGGGCACATCGTCAAGGCGTTGGCGCTCGGTGCGAGCGCGGTCATGATGGGGGGTTTGTTGGCCGGTACGTCCGAGGCCCCGGGCGAGTACTTTTATCACGATGGGAAGCGGGTCAAGGCCTATCGGGGTATGGGCAGTCTCGAAGCCATGGAAACGGGTAAACCGGGTCTCCCTGCCAAAGTTAATGGGACACCGGGCTCGATGAAACACGCCCCGCAGCCGAAGAGCGCGCCCCACGAGAATGCAGCCACGACGCGGTACTTCTCTGAGTCGTCGGCGATCAAGGTGGCGCAGGGGGTATCTGGGGACGTGCAGGACAAGGGTAGCGTCAAGGCGTTTTTACCGTATCTGTATGTGGGGGTGCAACACAGTTTGCAGGATATCGGGGTGAGGAGCGTGGATGAGTTGAAGGAGGGCGTGAGGGTGGGGCGGGTGCGGTTTGAGTTGAGGACAGCGAGTGCGCAAGTCGAGGGGGGTGTGCATGGCTTGAATTCGTACGTCCTTTTCGCTCTTATTTCAAGGTGATGAGGTTACTGATTTGGGATCATAGGTACACGAAGAGGTTGTATGCTTGAGTGCGTGTGGGCGATATATCCCCGCTTTTTTTTTCAGACTGTTAATCCGGGAATGTATGCCACTGATATTTTTCCTTGCTGAGAGCAAATGGAGAGGAAGAAGGGTGTGGATCTTTTATGGCACGCATTTTGGGTTGTGTTCGAGTCCAAAGATCAGCATTATCGTCCTATTGGACGCCGTACAATTGGCTTGTATGATTTGCGATAGTCCCACTCTGCATGCTATCTTGGCAAGATTATCGACGGCTGTTTGACGTGTTCTGTGACGCCGCACCGTTGCCCGATACCGCTAAGACGCGGGGAACGACGTCGAGACATGGCATTACCACCGCGATTTGGGTGCCCATATCATAATCCTTGTCCAAAAGCACCTTGCATTTCGTGTTGTATGAGACAATCTGGGCCGGAGGGGGGTGGCAAAAGCTGTCAGAGGGACACATTCGCGTAGTTAGTCAAGGTGAAGACGGTGGAGTGTATGCATGAGACGGTCTGAGACGGTCAGTAGCTTTTTCTCAGCCAATCGCTGTATATGATTGACCAGGGACCTCCGTGACTCGACATGACCGCCAATGACATGGGATACCGGGCTTTGTTGGGACGCTCGGTTTGAAGCCTTGAGTGTGTTCAACACGGTTGAGATGGTCTTGCCAATGCAACATGCAGGGTGATACTTGTTGCATCAACAAGACTGTCTTTAACTGTGCAACACTGGGAGTCGCTTCGTCGAGGCGTGCTCCGAAACGTGTACGGGGACGTGGGCTCGAGGTGGGAGGTCGGAGTCACTAGGTTGCGAGAGGGACATCGATGAAATATGATCTCGCTCTCATCGTGATAAGCTGACGTTCAAAAAGTTGGGCTTCAGACGGTCGGCGTTTCCCAGACTGTATCCGATGCCCTGTTATCATCTTCCTGATAGATATCGATAAGATGCGATCATCGGTGAGAAACGTTTGAGTGCGGAACGGAGGGAAGCTGCGGACGGTATCCCGGTGTGAGTTGCACTTCGACTCCTTGTATAAGCCGTCGTCGCTAGCGACGGCCGCAAGCTGGACGGAGCTGTTTATATGGAATTTGCCTTGATCAGTGGTAGACGCTAACCTGGAAAAGAGACACGATAGTGCTTGATATCACGTACAGTTGGTCTGCTAGTGCTCCGCCGGCGAGTCGCCTTTTCGTCATCCACCCAATGCCCAAGTTCCCGAACGGCAAGATTCGGGGATGATGCATGACGCGCAACCTGGTGTCCTCGTGGTCTAGCGGCCCCTCTTGTTTTTCCCTCGCCGGGAGTGCAGTCTGTTCCACTATGGCGAACACGGACACCGACCCTGTCTCGACCGCCTACAAAGGTTCACGGGCACCTGCCGCCCTCGCCTCCTTCCCACCATGCCGCTCACCCCCTCCACACTCACCACACTCACCACCCGCTCCCCATCCCCATCCCCATCCCCAGCAGACGACACGACATCCCTCTGATCCGAATCATACCTCGTCATGACCTTGGTTTCTTGGTCGTCCTTTACGAATACGTCTTCGCCAGGCTCGGCGGCGATCCCCGACGGTATGATCGTGTTCAGCCTGGGTATGACGGGGTTGACGACCGCGGCACGTCCACCGGGCTCGCCGTCGGCCGTGGTCTGTACAGGGGCCATCTTGTCCCACGTTGGCGCCGGGGCACCGCGAATACAATCGCCCGCGGAGAACCCACGTCCACGTTCCGTCCAACGCCTTCAAACAGACAAACAAACAAGACGCACGTCGTCCAAAAACGCGCTAGTCTACAATGTAGCGTCTTTTTCACGACCATCAGCGTCACCCAGAAGAAAGGGGGAGAAAGGGACGAGAAAACCCACCTAAACGTCCCACGTCTTCGTCCTTGGGGTTGCCATACGCCAAGATAGTACACCCGAGGAACGGGCATGGGTGTGGCTTGGGGGTATGTGGGCAGGCTGCCTCGTCAATTCAACGTTTGAGGCGACGCGTACGCTTGAAAAGGGGCTTGTGGATTGCGAGAAGCTGTACGGGATAGAAAATCATGGGCGAGAATGGGCGACGAAGGACGCCGGTTGGACGCACGGGGAGATCGTGTGTCGTGCGTAGTCCCGCTTTCAACACACGATGTGCCTGTGGATGGTCATTGGAATGAACAATGAATACTGACCTTGGGGCTCCAGTCGCTATGTCTGAGATCCATTCGCTCGCAGGTGGTAGTAGTAAATGGCCTGGGATATGAGAAAGTACGCATGGGATGCCTGCATCCGACTCGGAACGATGAAAACAGGGATCACGTGACCGCCTCACGCTGGAGACGCGTGCATGCCTTCACTTGGGCTTCTACCACGAATACCACCTCATGCGTATACTCTCGCCCGCATCCGACGCGCCAGCACTGGCCGCACTTCGAAATGAACCGAAACAAGTAGATCCGATAGTAAACGAAAGCGCAGAGACGACGAGCGCTAGAACTCCCAGCGTTGCTGTGACTTCCACAATACCGATTGTGGTGCTCGACACCGACGTCGTGAGCGACAACATGGCAGCCAGACTGTGTATGAGCTTCCTAGGCCACGTCTTATTTCTCAAGAACCAAATTCCATTGTCAGTGCTCTCTTTCGTTCTTCTATAGGTCTCCGCTTGGTTACCTTTGATCGACAGTCCTATCGTCCAGCTGGCTAGGATGCCGACAAGCGATGTGAGTGAATTTCTTTCACTTTTGAACATCGGTTCGTGTGGGTTCTAAGCTACTCCTAGAACACGACCCGTGCTTCCAAGAAACGCCATGAATTATTGAACTCGTTCGATACCCTTGCGTCGCATCTGTACACGACCTTCATCGCCCTCTCTACTGCGCTTGCACTTCGAGGTTCACCCGAGAAAACGGAAGTGGGGACGGGGGCAGCTCTATGTCATCATCGAAAACATGGGGTGGCCAGAGCTTTTTTCGCCGTTGCGCTGGGTCCAACCGTAGGGACCGCTAAATCACGCGTGATTGTGGGCATCGACGGACTGGAAATGAGGGTGTGGGGGTTACGGGAAGATAACGCCCCGAAAAAAGTCATGCGAACACGCGATGTGTCAGAAGAAGGCGACAATACTGCGGAGAGTTCAACTGACACGGATGGCGAAGACGAAGACGAACAAAGCGACGAAGACGACAGCGGAGGCAGCAACCAGGAAGAAATCGAGGATACCCCTGGATCCGATGATGATGATGATGCATTGCCACCACCATCCCGGAGTCCATCCCCGACGCTTTCGTCTGACCCTGACTCTCCTCCATTGAGGTCGCCGCCGAACGCGCCCTCAATGCTCCCCCTGCTACGCGCCGAGGATCCGGAAACTGTACGAGCTGCAGAGCGCTTGCTATCGCGTACGCTCGCAAGCGCATGTGCAGAAGATACTGGGCAAGGGTTAGCTTCTGAGATGGGTATGTCAAAGCCATAGCAGTGTCACCATCATTTTCTCTCTAACTGCCCTTGGCCCCGCTAGCTCCAACGCAAATACATGTCCTACTCAGGGCGCCGCGACGTTTTGACCACCCTTCCTGGATACCGCGCCAGAATCTGTGTGCTTCCATGGACAGTTATCTTGCAGAATTTCTGGTGGAGTCAGGGCAGGTACCCGCTTCCTGTGATGCCCCTACCAAGAAACGAACGAAAGCGAGCAAGGTACAAGGTGTATGGGTTAAATCTCGTGGAAACAGTGAACGGATCGAGGGTCCTGAGGAAGACTTGGGTGAAGAGGACGAGTTGATATGGTGGAGTTGGGATGGAAAACTGGCTGGATTTGGGGATTGGTGACAGACCTCGAGAATTTCCCTCGGTGTAACGTTAGGGAGAAATTATCGCTCTCTCACCGGCCAGCATGGAGCGTTCCCAGCTTTAATTGAACTCGCCTGTAAGTATCATTCTTCGACAGGAAATCACGACACGGTAATACGTACATTCACCGGAGGTCCGGCACGCCATGAGAGAGATCGATCGTCGGTCATGGCCGGTCTCCAATTGACCACTTTGGTTGGCGGCAGTGTTGTGGCCTCAGCCCTCGAGCGCTGCATTTCAGACACTCTCGAGCTCGTTGTCTTCCGATGCCGCTTGACTCTGAATCTTCCCCAGCAAGTCAACGGGGACCATCCCGGAGGATCCCCTCGAATCGACGTGCCCACACAGGGCCAAGGCTGACCGCCACCGGTTTGACGACGGTACCTGTATGTATCAGCTCTGTCTATGGCATCGCGGACTCATGTTAGCTTGACAGCCCGAGATCGGGCAACCATTAGATGCCAGGACAATCATTGGTACCGAAACACAAGGTCGGACTAACGGTCCGACCGCACCTGCACCTCCGCCCATCGTGGCTGACGCTGATCGGCTCCCAATGCTCCTCCGACGCCTAGCCGTCTTACGCTCCCCTGTGACCCGCCTCCCTCCTGAAATATTAGCCTATATCTTTGAGCTATACTCGGTTCGAGGGACCGAGTCGACGCCGGTCCCCGTCCCTGCGCAAGGACCTTTTTACCTTACACAAGTCTGCAAACTTTGGAGGGCGGTCGCGGAATCACATCCTCGCCTCTGGACGTCCATACAGTTTTACTTTCCGGACTTGCACCAAAGTCGCGAGGAAGACGTGCCGAGGGTCAAACCCGTGTTCGACCTACACCTGAAACGGTCATGCGCATTGCCGATGTCACTCACCTTCACCGATCATCGCATCTACCATTCGGCCACGGAAGGTCTCGTTTCTTTACTTGTCGATCGACTCCGATCGCATGCGCGTCGTTGGAAGTGTATCTCACTTCAGCTGTCGTGCGGTTATTTTCCCCTCCTCTTCACCTTTACGCCATGTGAACTGTCCTCTCTGGAGCATATTCACATCAGCGGTGATGTGCTCGCGCAACACCTCACCACCACGCTTCGCCTAAATTTGGAGTCCGCCACGAACCTCAAGTCGTTTGGTTATACCGGACCTGGGCATTCAGTGGACGATAGAATTCACCTCCATTGGGAAAGCCTGGCGGAGGTGTCGTTCGAATTTGCACCACATAATGGGACGAGCTCTACGCTGTCTCGGCAATTCAGGCATCTCGCCGAATGTCAAAACATAACCGCATGCTCCTTGGGTATCGACCGGCCTTTCTGGCCAGGGCTAAACGGTGGCCAAACCATCACTTTACCCTGTCTTCAAACGCTTCGCGTCCGTCGACTCTCCGCCTACTCTCG
>QGOH01000467.1:0-18598 GCA_003313155.1 Boletus sp. MG95
GCCGTAATACCCTCCCCTAGGGTACTACTTCACCAAGTCTGTTAAAACTGTGAACACTGGATGCTGGGAACTCGAGTTCATGGTACTGCAAAGCTGGGAGGCTGTTGAATATTCTGATTGGGTGATTTGGAAGGCCCGGAAGTGAAGTCGGGGTCGCGCTTGCCAGTAAGCCCGCTGGCATCCTACCGGAATCCTGTCGACATACATATGTAACCCCAACACGCCTCATAGAGACAGTAGTCGCTTTCGTACCTGTACCCCGTGGTTCCCTGTATAGATCATGGTCCACTTCTATTGTCCGCGCACCTTGGTGTTTCCCGCCGTCGACCGCGACGGGTTTCCAGTGCCCAAGCGTTGAAGCTTGAAGCTCGAAGGGTGGTCGGCTGGTCCTTGTAGTATCAAGGGGTAGTAAGACCTGCCGATAGAACAATTGCGATTGCAATCCCCGAGTCCCAGCGTTTCTTGAGGGCAACGGCCTATGGGGGAGGTGAGAGTGTAGGAAAAGTCGTACTGCTAGTAATCACTGGCTTGCAACTTCGAAATAGGAATAAAGTTCGGGTCACTGCGCGACTCCCAACCACAATCGCTGTTGGCATCAGGCTGACTTTCGTTCGGGAACATTCTGGAAGACGGTCAGATCAAAACCGTGACGGGTAAATGCGTTGATAATACGCGCGCTGGTTTGTTGAAGACGAACGAAAACTGAACAGTAAATTAACCGACTCAGGTATTCCGGTTGAGCTGCCACTGCCAGCAGGTCTGAGGATCTCAACTTGAACCAACCTCCCAAGTATGTTGAACCGCTCAATCAAAGGGCGGGGGCCTAGGCTCATCGCATACGCCATCCATCTTCTGACATGCTGGTAGTGTGTGTTTTCCACGTTACTGGTGTTGACCGTGACAGTTCCCTCTGATACTATCGAGTTTGGGGAACTTGAACAAGTGCCACTGCCTCATGAAGGCTACACACACCAATTCTCGATATACTAATAGGGTGTGATATCCGTAAGTGGCACAGAATCATATATACATGCAGCCCCGGGCCCAAGCTCGTGATCCCCGTGCGCCGCACTTGGGCTAAAGCACATTAACAGCACACGTTATAGGGTACAGTCACAGTGAACTTACTCGATGAGGCTCCTCACTCTTATCTCTAGGTCACTGAACTCTACTCGTAAGCAATTTGACCATCCTACGTGGGTGGTCCCTTGCCTGCACATGGTGTGACGCAGATCGAGGGGAACACATGCCCGCTAAATTTTAAGCTCGACTTCACCTTCACGCCAACCCACGTAGTAACAACCCCACTCGCCTGCACCAGTGAACATCATGTTTGCACGAGAACCGTATACGGGCTTGTCCCGCAAGTTGACGTTGGCATTTGACGTTGGCACCACTTTCAGTGGGGTTTCATACTGCATACTCGATCCAGGCGAGATTCCGAAAATACACGGGGTATCAAAGTGGGAGATAGCCTTTTTTTCCTGTGTTAATGATAGGATTCTGATATCATAGACAGATTCCCGGGGCAAGAGAGTACTGGTGGAGACAGCAAGATACCGTCCCTCATGTACTACGACAAGACGGGTTCACTTCGCGCAGTCGGTGCGGAAACCCAACAGAAGCACATCATTGAACTAGCCACAAGCGAGCGATGGACGAGACTCGAATGGTGAGGGGATTTGTAAAGTGTAGCATTGGTATTGATATTGGACATGCCCCAGGTGGAAGCTCTACCTCCGCGCAAAACACCTTGAGGCATCTCACTTCACGGATGCCGATATTCCCGCCCTTCCTGAGGGAAAGACGGCTGTGCAAGTTCTAGGCGACTTCATGGGTTACTTGTTCAAGTGCTCCAAAGCGTATATCATGGAAGCTCATACTTGTCTTTGGGAGTCGTTTGAGAACGATATCGAGTTCGTTCTGACGCATCCAAATGGATGGGAAGGGCCACAGCAACAGCAAATTCGGCGTGCTGCTGAGCTTGGCGGGCTCGTTCCTCCAGGGGAAGAGAGCCAGTCGCGGATTCATCTTCTCACGGAGGGAGAAGCAAGTCTTCATTTTTGCGTTACCAATATGCTAACATCAGATGCGTTTGACACGACGCCTATGCTATACTCGGGCGAGCCGGAGGAGGTGGAACAAGAATCACAGCCGGAGCGTCAAGGCGTTATCATTATCGACGCCGGAGGTGGAACTGTCGACCTTTCCGCATACTCCATGAAGCTTTCTCCCACTTCGTTCAAGGAAATTGCACCTGCCGAATGTGGGTTCACAGTATGTGTGAAGTACTGTGATTGATCGAAGAACACGGAAATAGGTCGACTCCAGGGATCCGTTTTCATCACGTACCGTGCCCACGCTTTCTTGAGGGGTTAGTCACGTTGCTGCTGAGATGCTCTTTCTAATTCTTTCATAGCTAAACTCGCCAACTCACAATATGGAAGCGAGGAGAACTTGTATAATGTGACAGAGGTCTTTGATAAGACCACTAAAGTGAGGTTCCGGGACATGGAAGAGCCACAATATATTAAGTTCGGTAGCGTGCGGGACAAAGATCCCGAGTATGACATTCGATCTGGCCAACTCAAGTTATCTGGGTAAGCATTGTCACGGACAGGAGATCTCGTCTCATCGAAAACTCAGGAAAGATGTAGCCAAGCTCTTTGAACCTTCTGTTCAAGAGATTATTGCAGCTTTTGAGCAACAGCGGTCAGCTGCCTCAATGCCAATCACCGTAAGCTCAAGTCTTATTTCATTCCAACTGACACGTTCACCGCCATGAATAGAGCGTGTTTCTAGTCGGTGGCTTCGCGGCAAGTGACTGGCTGTACGCCAAACTCATGGAACACATGAATACTCTTGACATTACCTTTTGTCGCCCTGGTCAACACGTGTAAGTTTCCTTGTAAACGTGCGTCATGTCGTCTGAGGATTACCGTTAGCAACAAAGCTGTGGCAGACGGGGCTGTCTCATTCTTTATCGACCATCTCGTATCAGCTCGAGCTGCAAGATTCACCTATGGAACCGAGTGCAATGCATTGTACAATGAATATGACACCGAGCACATTGCGAGGAGAGACAATGCGTTTGAAGGTGTGACTGGTTGTCTGGAAGTGCCCCACGCCTTCGAGTCTATTCTCAAAAAGGTCATCTACCTTTCCCTATTCCGCGAAGCTTTCACTGACGGGTTATGTCCGCCCACGAAGGGTACGGAGGTGTCCGAAACGCAAGAGTTCAAAAAGCCCTTCATCATTGAAGAATTCGACCTTTCTCATTGTGGTAGTATCCATGTAGATATCGTTGCGTACAGAGGAGCACTCTTAGATCCTTCCTGGGTGGATGCAGAGCGCGGTGAGCTTGTAACACACCCAGTTATAGTTTGATGTCGCTTACTGTTCTGTTTGTGGAAGATGCTTACACGACGTTGTGCTCCGTGTGTGCGGACACATCAAAGCTAGCACAGAGCATGCAGCCCCATCACCTTCCTGATGGCGGGGGAACTTACTATTCCATACTATTCTACGTTGTGCTGCTATTTGGGCTGACAGAACTCAAGGCGCAGATCAGCTGGATCGACAATGTGAGTCTTTGCATGGGCCTGTTAACGTTCGCGCTAATGGGGTGTTCGTCTGCTTCCTCCAGGGCGTGGAAGTCAGGTGAGTGAACGTCGAGTTGCGAACTTCGTCAGAGGCTTCCTGGGAGCTTATCCTCTTTCCTGGCACTTGTAGGAGCCCCGCATCGGTGGTGTATGAAGACACCGTGTATTTGAAGCGATCGTGATCTGAAACTGGTACGGCGAAATGTCGCTCAACTATGTTGGAGAGCCACGGAGACTACTTTGGGAGCATTTATTTGTGTACTGTGCTCCTTTCTCGATTCCTGTATATTCGAGGTTGGTATACTGGCGTTCATGGTAGTAGAGAAAGAAACGAGCGTCGTTCCCCCCTCTGATGGATGATAGCGGGCCGGGCCGGGCCGGGATCGCTTATGGTGCCACCCTGGAGCCTCTCGCCGTTGAACTTGATGCTCGTAGCTCGAAGTTGAACGTTGGGGTCTGGACTTTACTTCTTGACTTCCACGAGGTATATCAGTCGGTCAAATGACAACTCCGTCACCCCGTCCGTGCCAGGTGGGTGATACCACGCTGTTCAACCGACGCAGCTGACGAGCCTGGCTGCGGCAAATTCGATAATCTCATCTGGGAACGGTCGATGTATTGTATCGTAACTATGAACCGCCCCGTGCCAGTGGATCCGAGGCTAGGCGTGGCTTGGTGAAGCCACTGAAGATAAGGATGTGGGTGTCCAACGGTACGTGATGGTGAATGTTCTAAATCACAGGGGGATCTTCGGCCATACAGTTTAGGTACTCCTCGTGTTGTTACATCAAACACCCTGGAACTCAAACACCTGCTGCTTGGGTGCACCACTGATTGCATTCTCCTGTCCGTTTACGCATGGCAGCCATGGTTCCTGTCCTGTGTTCGTCTGTGGTGGTTTGACTTTCAACGGTACTTGTGCCTCCAAGCTTTTTGAGGTTCCTCAACTTGCGCGGCACAGCGACCTGAGTTCAAAACATGCCCTCCCGCGAGCCGTACCGTGGCCTCTCTCGCAAGTTAGTGCTTGCGTTCGACGTTGGCACGACGTATAGTGGGGTCTCCTACTGCATACTCGATCCTGGGGAAGTCCCAAAGGTTCTCGGAGTTTCGAGGTAGGCGCAACTCTGCGTTGAAGCGGGTCGTGCTGATGCATGGCTCATGCAGGTATCCTGCCCAAGAGCACGTCGGAGGTGATAACAAGATACCATCCATCTTGTACTATGATCGTCAAGGTGTCGTAAAGGCGGTTGGCGCCGAGGCGCTACAGCAACACATCATTGACCAAGCAGAAGAAGAGAATTGGATCAAGCTCGAGTGGTGAGCTCAGTGGAGAGACAACTCTTTGTCGCCTCTTTATTCACAGGGACACTGTTAGGTGGAAGCTTCACTTGCGAACAAAGCATTTAGCATCGTCTCACATCAAGGACGAAGACATCCCTCCCCTTCCTCAGGGTAAAAGTGCCATCCAGGTTCTTGGAGATTTTATGGGATATCTCTTCAATTGCACTCGCAATTACATTATAGAGTCCCATGCCAGTGGTACTTCAATGTGGAGGTCTATGGAGAACAGCATCGAGTTTATCCTCACCCATCCAAATGGATGGGAAGGGCTACAGCAGCAGCAGATTCGGCAAGCTGCCGAGATTGCAGGGCTGATACCCAGCGGAGATGAGCATGCGAATCGAATCCATCTACTGACGGAGGGGGAGGCCAGCCTTCATTTTTGCGTCACCCACGTGTTAGCCTCGGACTCGCTCTCGAACCTCGCCATCGTCAGTTCTGACGAGCCTGAAGAGGAGGTCGAGGAGGAGTCGGAACATCAGGGTATCATCGTTATCGATGCTGGTGGTGGTACCATCGACTTGAGTGCCTACTCTATCAAGCTATCCCCTCCCAGAGAATTCAAGGAGATTGCACCTGCAGAATGTGACATTTTGTTTGATGATTCCAATTTTTTCTCTGTCTAATATGTTGTTGCCATAGGTCGTCTCCAAGGATCTGTTTTCGTCACCCAAAGAGCCAACACATTTCTCAAGGGCATGTACTGCTCGTTATTCTGAGGATCCTTATAACATCAGATTCTGCCACAGCCAAGCTTGCTAATTCCCAGTACGGGGCGCCTGATGTCGTCCAGCAGATGAAAGAGATTTTCGACAAGACTACAAAACTGAGGTTCCGGGACGCTGACGATCCACAATATATCAGGTTCGGGACTGTACGTGACAAGGACCCTCAGTTTGACATTCGTTCTGGCCAGCTCAAGTTGGCTGGGTAAGATCCTTATATTGAATGCGTAGCATTGACCATTGAATACTCGTACAGAGAAGACGTCGCAAAATTCTTTGAGCCGTCTGTGATGGCGATCGCTGATGCATTCGAGGAGCAACGACGAGCAGCAACGAGGTTGCAGATCCAAATCAAGGTGAGATTGATTTTGACACTGCGCCATGTGCATGGGTTGATGGTACTCTGTAGCATGCTTTCCTAGTCGGCGGTTATGCAGCCAGTGATTTCTTATATCGTCAGCTTCAGCAGCATCCAGTGTTTTTGGAGGTGCACTTGTGCAGGCCCTCGAGTCACGTGTACGTGTCATGGCAGCATGATTGGGCCGTGCTCATCGCGTCTTCAGTAACAAGGCCGTCGCGGATGGTGCTGTATCTTCCTACATTGATCCACTGGTCACTTCGCGAACGTCCAAGTATACGTATGGTGTAAAATGTACTACATCATACAATTCTTCTCTTCCTGATCACCGACAAAGAGAACACACGCAATACATTGCAGCATCTGGGGGGGTAATGTTACCAAACGCGTTCAAATCAGTACTGACGAAGGTTTGTACTGACCACCAAATCATGTCAACTCTTTATTTAGTTTACAGTAGGGAATTCAAGTCCCAGAGCAGCAGGAATTCCGACAATCATTTTGCAGAGATCGAACCTCTCGCTCTGAATTGACCAAAGTGGAGCTGTCCATTCTCGCATACAGAGGAGACCTTCTCAAACCCCTCTGGGTGGATAAGGAACCTGGTAAGTCTGGTGATAATGTGGCCAAGACGCATCACTGACGGGTGGTCTCAAATGCAAGCACGCTTCACCAAAATGTGTAAGGTGGTTGCTGACACCTCTAAGATCGTCCACTCTCTACGTCCACGACAAGGTCTTGGAGGGGTGACCTATTATCGCC
This sequence comes from Boletus sp. MG95, assembly GCA_003313155.1. Lineage (NCBI taxonomy): Eukaryota > Fungi > Basidiomycota > Agaricomycetes > Boletales > Boletaceae > Boletus > Boletus sp. MG95. The sequence goes on from QGOH01000467.1 coordinate 6,789, forward strand.
TTGATTTCCATGTGGTCCTGCTTTTTGGCCTCACAGAGTTGAAAGCGCAGATAAGTTGGGTGGACAAGGTTCGCCTTGGTCATGTGCTGGTATCAAGTAAACTGTGTTACTGACATAATGTCCAGGGTGTGGAGAAGAGGTGAGAACTAGGCAGGCAGCACAAATGGTGTATTTCGCTGACCTGAGGACACGGACAGAAGTCCCGCCTCGATCGTGTACAGCGACTAATCGTTACCATTGGCGGCCTACTCATGAGCTCTGTGTTTCCGTCTCTTTGTATCTACCACAAAATCAATTATTTCGTGAACTCCAGCACAGATCTATACTACGCCATTCCCAGTTATTGAATGTTTGGTGTCACAAAAGGTAGGACGCGAGCGCCTGTATAGTACAAGTGATACTCACTGCACAGCATGTAAATTTCTCAATTATGCCATATACACCATATACTCACGAGCATTCGACTCCGAACAGGGATATTAGCTTCTCAGAACACGATCACCGTGAATCACCCGTGGGCCCGGGCTCAGATTGGTGGAGCCAGAAGCTGAAGATGTGGGTAACCAGTGGTACGTGAGGGTGAATGTGCTAAACGAGAGCGGGATCATCAGCCATCCCGTTAAGGAGCTCCTCATGTTACATCAAACCCTCTTAGAAGTTGCACCTACAGCAGCAGGTGATTGGGACTGATCGCATTATCCTGTCTGTTGACGCATGGCAGCCATTGTTCCTGTCTCGTGTTCGTCTGTGGCGACTTGGGCTTCAAGAGTACTTGCGCCTCCAAACTTTCAAGTCCCTCAATTCGCACAGCGACCTGAACTCACAACATGCCCTCCCGCGAGCCGTACCGTGGCCTCTCTCGCAAGTTAGTGCTTGCGTTCGACGTTGGCACGACGTATAGTGGGGTCTCCTACTGCATACTCGATCCTGGGGAAGTCCCAAAGGTTCTCGGAGTTTCGAGGTAGGTGCAACTCTGCGCTGGAACGGGTCGTGCTGACGCATAGCTCATGCAGGTATCCTGCCCAAGAGCATGTCGGAGGCGATAATAAGATACCGACCATCTTGTACTATGATCGTCAAGGTGTCGTGAAAGCGGTCGGGGCCGAGGCGCTACAGCAACACATCATTGACCAGGCAGAAGAAGAGAATTGGATCAAGCTCGAATGGTGAGTTCAGTGGAGAGACAACTCTTTGTCACCTCTTTATTCACAGGGACACTGTTAGGTGGAAGCTTCACTTGCGAACAAAGCATTTAGCATCGTCTCACATCAAGGACGAAGACATCCCTCCCCTTCCCCAGGGAAAGAGTGCCATCCAGGTTCTCGGGGATTTTATGGGATATCTCTTCAACTGCACTCGCAATTACATTATCGAGTCTCATGCCAGTGGTACTTCAATGTGGAGGTCTATGGAGAACAGCATCGAGTTTATCCTCACCCATCCAAATGGATGGGAAGGGCTACAGCAGCAGCAGATTCGGCAAGCTGCCGAGATTGCAGGGCTGATACCCAGCGGAGATGAGCATGCGAATCGAATCCATCTACTGACGGAGGGGGAGGCCAGCCTTCATTTCTGCGTCACACACGTGTTGGCCTCAGACTCGCTCTCGAACCTCGCCATTGTTAGTTCCGACGAGCTTGAAGAGGAGGTCGAGGAGGAATCGGAACATCAGGGCATCGTCATTATCGATGCTGGTGGTGGTACTATCGACTTGAGTGCCTACTCTATCAAGCTATCCCCTCCCAGAGAATTCAAGGAGATTGCACCTGCAGAATGTGACATTTTGTTTGACGATTCCAATTTTTTCTCTGTCTAATATGTTGTCGCCATAGGTCGTCTTCAAGGATCTGTTTTCGTCACGCAGCGAGCCCACACGTTCCTCAGGGGTATGTGCTGCCCGTTATTGCGAGGATCCTTATAACATCAGATTCTACCACAGCCAAACTTGCTAATTCACGATATGGAGCGCCTGACGTCGTCCAGCAGATGAAAGAGATTTTTGACAAGACTACAAAACTGAGGTTCCGGGACGCTGGTGATCCACAATATATCAGGTTCGGGACTGTGCGTGACAAGGATCCTCAGTATGATATTCGTTCTGGCCAGCTCAAGTTGGCTGGGTAAGGGGTTCCTTATATTGAATGCGTAGCACTGACTGTTGAATCCTCGTACAGAGAAGACGTCGCAAATTTCTTTGAGCCATCTGTGGCGGCGATCGCTGATGCATTCGAGGAGCAGCGACGAGCAGCAACGAGGTTGCAGATCCAAATCAAGGTGAGATTGATTTTGACACTGCGCCATGTGCGTGGCTTGATGGTACTCTGTAGCATGCTTTCCTAGTCGGCGGTTATGCAGCCAGTGATTTCTTATATCGTCAGCTTCAGCAGCACCCAGTCTTTTCGCAAGTGTACTTGTGCAGGCCTTCGAGTCATGTGTACGTGTCGTGGCAGCACGATTGGGCCGTGCTCATCACGTCTTCAGTAACAAGGCCGTCGCGGATGGTGCTGTGTCTTCCTACATTGATCCACTGGTCACTTCGCGAACATCAAGGTATACCTATGGCGTAGAGTGTAATATATCATACAATGGCTTCCTACCCGATCACCGAAAGAGAGAGCACCTGCAATTTACCGCACCATCGGGGCGCATAGTGTTGCTAAACGCGTTCAAATCAATACTAACGAAGGTCCGTACCGGACATTGACTCATACTAACTCCTCGTTTAGTTTGCGATAGGGAGTTCAAGTTTCGGAGCAGGAAGAATTCCGACAGTCGTTTGTCATGGAGCGAACCTCGTGCTCTGCATTGACCAAGGTGGAAGTGCCCATTCTCGCATACAGAGGAGACCTTATCGATCCCCTCTGGATGGATGATGACCCTGGTAAGTCCGGCGACGAAGCGACCAATGCGAATCACTGATGGGTGGTCTGAAACACAAGCATACTTCACCACAATGTGCAAGGTGATCGCTGACACCTCTAAGGTTTCCGAATCCCTGCATCCACAACAAACATCTGGAGGGAGGGACTATTATTACCTGGATATTGATGTGATCCTGCTCTTTGGCCTCACAGAGTTGACGGCACAGATTGGCTGGATGCACGAGGTTCGTCTTATCCTCGTACCAGTGTCGAGAAAACTGTGTCACTTACATGGCGTCCAGGGTGTGGAGAAGAGGTACGACCCAAGCAACGGCGTCGGATGATGCATTCCACTGACAAGAAAACACCAACAGAAGTCCCGCTTCAATCGTGTATGATGACTAGTTGATATCGTCAAGTATTGATGAGCATTGTGATGTCTTCTCCTTGTATTCACTTCTGGCCACGAAATCACCTGTTTGTATGTCTCAATGAGTTTCTGGCTGAGCGCTGAGGCGCTGAGGTCTGATGCAAGACAAAGTTTGCCTGAGGCTGTGCCCTTCGTCCAACTGACAGGTCGCGCCTTTTTGGATAGAAACAACTCAACTTGTGGCAGACTCCGTGTTCTAGCTGTCTCTATGCACTCCCAACTACAGACAGTACAAAACACTCGCACCACGCCGCGGGTCCGAACCCCGGGGTCCGTGGGCATTTCATTCATTCATGGCGGACGAAGCAAATGTGTGGTCCAGTGTGGATAGCCGTACACCGCATATACGCCTTACACGCCCGAACGAACGGAAGAATTCACACTAGCAAGGTGGTTTGCTGGGCCGCATGTCGTGTCAGACTATACTCAATATAGGTCTTGGCAAGGGCAGGCACCCGAATCACTTCGACTAACAGTCTCATCCAGCGTACTCAGATTTCTTTGCAACGGCCCGGCGCGGGGTTGTCGCTGCTGGTGGCATGCCATACAGTGATCGATACACATAGAGGGACGCCGTCTCGAGCCAAGGTATCATTTTGTAGCACAGCCCACGATCCACTGTCAATCTGGCGATTACCCAAGGGCTGCAAGGAGAGGTATAACATCTCGCGGTGCTCATTTCCTGATGCTTTCAATTACATATAGAAGAAGGCCAAGTCCCGTCGTCTGGTAGACTGATATGCATTATCCATCCTTCAACAAGGAGCCAAGGCGAACTCGTGCTTGGCGACTGAGTCCAGTCAATTTTTGCTTGGGAAAAGTCGGCTTCAGAATGCCCTCAGCCCTTGCGCGTCAGATAGTTCTTCAACAGGGGTACATCAAAATCTCGACACAGTGGTTGGTTGTTTGTATCAGTACTTGTTGGACGTCATATATCGTACACTAACTTATGCAATCACTTAGGGTATTGGGGACGGATATGATCTGGTCATTGCTTTGGGTCAGAGCTCCCATACGGACACATGCGCGATATACTGGCCTCGATTCCTGTGGACGACCTCTCTAAGCATGTCGCCGAATCGCACCACATCCGCGGTTCCATGTGATACGACAAAATCGTTCCTAGGGAGGTGATAATTTGTTGATTTGTATGTGAATGTGAACTGTGTGAGTCCTCGAAGAAACTGACGAGATCCCCATTGATCTCCGCTCCATATGCAGGGGCGGTCGGGGGAAGCAAGGCGTAAAGGCAAGCCCACCACCAAGTCACGGAAACCGCATGGGGGGACATGGGCTAGATCTGATCGGACTTCTCGCTGTCAGCTGTGTGTCCGCCTCGCCTTATCCTGCTGCGGCGTGCTGGGAGCGGTGTACAGAGGTAATAGGTGCACCTGGTAGCAGCATTGACCCACCCTCTTTCTTATACGCTTCAACGCGGGTTTCAAAGAGCAACACACGAACGAGCCTTCGATACCCCATCGAAGCATGCCAGAACGACAACCATACCAAGGATCCGCTCGAAAACTGGTTTTGGCTTTTGATGTGGGCACCACGTATAGCGGTGTCTCATACAGCATTCTTGACCCAGGCGAACCACCAGTCATTTGTGGTGTTACACGGTGGGCACTAACATATATTCTCAATGTATTCATTATATCCATCTTGCGGAAAGTTTTCCCGCCACAGACCACGTCGGTGGGAGCTCCAAGATACCATCCATTGTGTATTACGACTTGGATGGCATCCCTCGCGCGTTCGGTGGTGAAGCCCTCCAGGAGAGCATGATTGAGAAAGCAGAAGAAGGAGAATGGGTCAAGGTGGAATGGTGAGAGCACTCGTCTGAATGCCACTCACCGTCCACTAAGATTCTGGACACTAGGTGGAAGCTCCATCTTAGACCTAGAAACATGACGTCCAGTTACATCAGCGACCAAGATATTCCCCCACTTCCTCCGAATAGGACAGCCGTACAAGTCCTAGGCGACTTCATGGGGTATCTCTTCCGATGTACCACGACCTATATCCAAGAAACCCATGCAAGCGGGCGTGACATGTGGGCATCGTTTGAAAACAATATTGATTTTGTTCTCAGTCACCCGAACGGATGGGAAGGGCCGCAGCAGACACAGATACGACAGGCAGCAATCCTTGCAGGATTGGTCCCCGATTCTCCTGAAGGACAGGCTCGGATCCAACTAGTCAGCGAAGGCGAAGCGAGTTTGCACTTTTGCCTGAGTACTGAGAAGACAGCTGGTTCATTCAAGGTAGTGTGTGAGCTCGCGTTCGATGTGTCATGCGGCTGAAATCTTCTCAGGAAGACCAAGGTGTCATGGTCATCGATGCAGGCGGTGGAACCATTGATGTCAGCTCGTACTACATGACCACATCTCCCGCGACGTTGCAAGAGGTCGCTCCCGCAGAGTGTAAGAAAGAACTCGAATTGGATTACTTGTACTGATGAACCGGGTTGAAGGCCGCCTGCAGGGCGCAGTATTTGTCACCAGACGCGCTCAACAGTTCCTCACAGGTAAGCTAGGAAGGAAGGGATATGTTCTAGTGACCTCATGATCGTATTAGTGAAGCTCGCAGGTTCCAAATTTGGAACCCCGGAGGACATCGCTCAAATGGCGAGTGAGTTCGACAAGACAACGAAGCTCCGTTTCAACAATCCCACTGAGCCATCATACATCCGCTTCGGAACCGTGAAGGACCGCGACCTCGCGTTCAACATCAAATCTGGACAGCTCAAAATCCCGGGGTAAGTGGTACTTCGTTATACTCGGTCTTGCCTACTCACGAGGCTCGTGACCCAGAACCGATGTTGCGACCCTCTTCGAACCCTCTGTAACAGCGATTATCGCAACCATGGAAAATCAACGAAGGTTGACAACCAAGCCCATCAATGTACGTCTACTCTGGATCACCATACGAGGTGACTGACGATTTCCAGTCCATCTTCCTCGTTGGGGGTTTCGCCGCAAGCGATTGGCTCTTCTCGAAGCTGCAAGAGTATATTAAGCCGTTGAACCTCAATTTCTGTCGCCCTGACAGTCACACGTAAGTGATATTTGAGATCGACTTGGTTTCATTCAAGTATGCTCTAAATCTACCAGAAATAAAGCAGTCGCGGACGGTGCTATCGCATTTTACCTTGACCACAGGGTTTCGGCACGTGTTGCCAAATTTACGTATGGCACCCGATGTGCGATAGAGTTCAACAAGAATGACGAGCAACATAAACTTCGGGCTGCATCTGCGGTCCCACGTCCATCGGGGCGCATGGTCCTCCCAAACGCATTCAGCGCTATATTGCACAAGGTATGTGGTTTGTGGTTTGTGGTTCGTGAAGGCTGACATGAAGAGGAAGGGCACGACGGTGTCGGAAGCAAAGGAATTCCGGAAGGACTTCATCACAGAATGTGCAGAGAGGACTTCCTGCGATACAATTGCTACGGAAATCGTCTGCTACCGCGGGAATGCGAGTAATCCTCGTTGGACGGATTCAGAACCGGGTAGGTCGTCATTCTATAAAATTTGTCGATGATTGTCAGCGTCAATAATGACCCTGTTCTTAACCTTGACAGTGATGTTCTCCAACTTATGTACCGTTCACGCGGATACATCCAAAGTATCCAAGACGCTCAGTCCCCGACGCGGTTTCGCAGGGCTGCAGTTCTACAGGCAGCAATTCAGTATCGTGTTGATGTTCGGGTTGACTGAGCTACAGGCGCAGATTAGCTGGATGGAGGATGGTAAGGAACAGAGGTAGGACCTTTCCTAGCTTCAATTGGTCCAGCCACTGATGAACACTCGAAAGGGGTCCTGCGACTGTCGTGTTTGACCAGATTGTAGAGGAGATCCAAGGTATTCCATAATCGTGTCACTCGTAGTCGAACAATGCATTTGAGGAATGGCCAATAGAGACACGGGAGTCTCGGATTGCAGTGAGTTCTTCCAGACGAGCGATTATGCCTTCCACCTCTCCTGTTTTGTGGAGACCATCCTTCTCGGGCCTGCTCGGCGAACGGAGTGCCGCTGAGCCTACTCCAAGTAAACCATAAGCTACAACCATAAGCTACTCGACTCTGCATGATGCTTCTGAGTCTGCAATGACTCTGAAAGGGCGCGTTCTAGATTTCGAGGTCAGTAGCCTGGGTATAGTTGGTCGCACGGATGCATACGATGGGACCACCAACTTAAATAAAGCCATGTAGCGTGAGAAATATGTATCAGCAAGATTTTGGCGGGAAAGACTCACCAACAAGTGACCACTGACTAGTGACTCCTTGTTCTCAAATTCCTATACCGTCATGATTCAGTGTACCAAGCAGTGTGCTGTATAGTACTAAGTAAGTGTGGCACGTACCAGCAACAGGCAACATGCATCGCCATCTTTTATCCATCCCAACGGGATCTAAAACGTGCACCACCTTCCAAAGGAGACACACGAACAACCCTGCAGCCAGTATTACTGACATATGCCAGAACGACAACCGTACCGAGGACCTGCTCGAAAGCTAGTTTTGGCCTTTGATGTAGGCATAACTTATAGCAGCGTCTTATACAGCATTCTTCAACCGGGCGAACCACCGCTCATTTGCGGCGTTACACGGTGAGTGCTAGCCAATCTACGGAACATCCATCGTATCCAATATGGGCGAAGCTTTCCTGCCATGGAACACGTTGGTGGAGGGTCAAGGATCCCCTCTATAATCTATTACGACCGGGAGGGTGCTCCACGGGCGTTCGGAAGTGAAGTCCTACGGGAGCACATAATCGAGAGAGCAGAGGAAGAAGAATGGGTCAAGGTGGAATGGTGAGAGCACTCGTCTGAATGCCACTCACCCTCCGCTAAGATTCTGGGCACTAGGTGGAAGCTCCATCTTAGACCTAGAAACATGACGTCCAGTTACATCAGCGACCAAGATATTCCCCCACTTCCTCCGAACAGGACAGCCATACAAGTCCTAGGTGACTTCATGGGGTATCTCTTCCGGTGTACCACGACCTATATTCAAGAAACCCATGCAAGCGGGCGTGACATGTGGGCATCGTTTGAAAACAATATTGATTTTGTTCTCAGTCACCCGAACGGATGGGAAGGGCCGCAGCAAACACAGATACGACAGGCAGCAGTCCTTGCAGGATTGGTCCCCGATTCTCCTGAAGGACAGGCTCGGATCCAACTAGTCAGCGAAGGCGAAGCGAGTCTGCACTTTTGCACGAGTGCTGAGACGACAGCTGGTTCATTTGAGGTAGCGTGCGAGCTCGCGTTTGACGTGTGTAGCTGAAATCTTCTCAGGAAGACCAAGGTGTCATGGTTATTGATGCAGGCAGTGGAACCATTGATATCAGTTCGTACTACATGACCACATCTCCCACCACGTGCCAAAAGGTCGCTCCCTCAGACCGTAAGAAAGAACTCGAATTGGATTACTTGTACTGATGAACCGGGTTGAAGGCCGCCTGCAGGGCGCAGTATTTGTCACCAGACGCGCTCAACAGTTCCTCACAGGTAAGCTAGGAGAGTGGGATATGTTTGAATGACTTTCGTGATCGTATTAGTGAAGCTCGCGGGTTCCAGATTTGGGACCCCGGAAGATATCGCTCAAATGACGAGCGTGTTCGACAAGACAACGAAGCTTCGTTTCAATAATCCCAATGAGTCATCTTATATCCGCTTCGGAACCGTGAGGGACCGCGAGCCTGAGTTCGACATCAGGTGTGGACAACTCAAAATTCCTGGGTTAGTGATAGCGAGTTTCTCGATCTCATATGTCTACTACATATTCTCGCAATTCAGAACTGTTGTCGCGACGTTCTTCGAACCCTCGGTAGCAACGGTTATCGCAGCTTTTGAAAATCAACGAAGGCTGGCGACCAAGCCGATCAATGTGGGTCTACCCTAGGCCCCAATACAAGGAAACTGCTGATAATCAAGACCATCTTCCTTATCGGGGAATTCGCCGCGAGTGATTGGCTCTTCTCGAGGTTGCGAGAGCATGTCAGATCGTTGAACCTCAATTTCTGTCGCCCTGACGGTTACGCGTACGTCTCTTTCCGAGATTAACGTGCCCACATTTATGTATACTCCTTTCGTTCAGAAACACAGTAGTCGCGCACGGCGCTCTCGCATGTTACCTCAACCACAGGGTTTCCGCGCGTGTTTCCCAGTTCACGTATGGTATTCGACGTGCCATAGAGTTTAATCCGGACGACGAGCAACATAAACTTCGATCTGCGTCTGTGATCCCACGTCCATCGGGGCGCATGGTCTTACCGAACGCGTTCAGTGCGATATTGCACAAGGTTTGGTTTTCAATTTCTGGTTGATCAAAATGACATCAGATAAAAGGGAACCATGGTGTCAGAGACAACGGAATTTCGGAAGGATTTCGCCACTGAATGCGCGGAGTGGGCCCCCCGTAACTCCATCACCACGGAAATCGTTTGCTACCGAGGCAATGTGAGTAACCCTCGTTGGATGGACTTAGAACCAGGTAGGCGTATGATTGAATGATTGTCAACGTGAGTGCTGACATCAATATTATTGACCCCACGAAGGGATGTTCTCCAACCTATGCACTGTTTGTGCGGATACATCCCAGGTGCCCCGGGTTCTCAGTCCCCAACACGGTTTCGCGGGATTACAGTTCTATAAGCAGCAGTTTAGTATCGTGTTGATATTCGGGTTGACTGAGCTGCGGGCGCAGATTAGCTGGATGGAAGACAACGAGGAAAAGAGGTAGGACCTTTTCTAAGTAGTTCTGGCTGATCTGGTTACTAACAAGTGTTGTCCAAAAGGGGTCCTGCAACTGTTGTGTTCGATCAGATTATAGAAGAAATCTAGTGTATTCGACACAATCATGGCATCCGTAATGGCCTGACGGGTATCATACCACTCCGCTCGACAAGCACTGTTCGATAGCTATTCACACCATACCAGCCCGTCCAGAACACATGTTTGGCGTCTTACTCAGATTTGAAGAAAGACCGAGATATATTTGTGAAGGCGAAGGTGTGTGGCAATATTTGTTGCTGAGGCGTGGTCGTAGAAGTCCAAAATTGCCTGTATGCGCAGGCTGTCGTTTTATGCTGCGGAGCCATAGCGGCTCCGCAGATTATATTCGGCAGCGTGATCAACCCCGCGCCGCTTGGGCACGATTTTTCTGAGCGATCCATTGCGTTCTGTCAGGCGAATTTTTTTGCTTCAACATTGGAACAAGAGTTTGCCGATGCCCTCTGGCAGGAATCGCCGGTTCACCGGCGAAAGCCGTCAGCAAGCACCACGAAAAGTACCCACTGGTCCCACTTCCAATCCCCTTCCTGACTCGATCAACCCTACGTGCACAAGTGTATGTGTCCTTTATTAATGCTCGTCCTTTTACAATGTCCGTCGTGAATGCTTAGGTTGTCATTGTCCAAGGTATTCGATACTCGTGTCGCTCGTAGACGGACAATACACTCGAGAAATGGCCAGTAGAGTTATGGGGGTCTGGAGTCGCAGACAGTTCTTTCAGGCGAGCGATTATACTTTTTCCCCTCCGGTCCTGTGGAGAGCGTCGCGCCGAACCGCTGGGCGAACGACTGACACAGTCTATCTCGCATGATCGCACCACCTTCAAGAGAATGTGTGGTAGGGTCGACATGAACGTCGTCTCTTCTCCATTGCAGTACGTGGACCCCAACGCCTTGCGCCACGAGCGCAGATCCGATCAAGGAACCAGCGAATCAATGCTCGATGGTGTCCCGGATGAAGCTTCGAAAGTCGGCAAGTTCAATGATCGTCGCCTGACCCCCGTCACGCAACATTTCAGTGACGAGTGGGATGCTGGCGGAGACGACGCCAAGCGCTCCCGCTTTGATCTGGTACGAGTACCGTCCGTCCGTTGAGCGAGAATGAGAACGAAAAACAAAAAACGGACGTCAACGCCCCATGACCTGCGTCCAAGAAGTCTGGCGGAGATGACAGAGGGGGGACTATGTACATAGTGTATCTACAGGGTGTCCTCTGACAGGCTGCCAGTATCATAAGGAACAGGCGAAACAATTATTTTGATGTAAGAGACTGTATCACAGTTGTTACGAGCGGCAAGGTGAAAGTTTCTTGACCAGCCATTCTAAACCGCTGCGCATCGTTAGAGTGTGGTTCCCGAGTACGAATAACCATATCACTTCCGGTTGTATTAGGCATCCCCACGCATGATATCTGTAAAAGGTTGTCCGTGGTGAGCTTCATCCACGAGGTTTCATCGTCTCCCCCGTTTCCCGAGTAGAGCAGAAAACAGATATAATCCATCCCGACTATCAGTTTCCCTTGCTTGCGACTTTGTGCGGTATGGTGATTGATTATGCATGCCGAGAGTTGTCGCGCGTTCTGAATCAGTTTGAGGCGGGTCGCGCCGCATTCCACAACGAGATTCCCATATCTTCCCAAAGCAGGCCCCTTATTCGGCTGCGGCTTCAGGTTGACGAGGAATGGCTTTCTGGGTCCATCTGGGTCTACGACTGAACAAAGC
>QGOH01000498.1:1970-17188 GCA_003313155.1 Boletus sp. MG95
ACATCCCCTTTTCGTGACCGGAATGGTTGCCATGTGAGCGTCAACATCTATGCGATCGTCTTGCCCCGGGTGATAGATACTAGCTGGAGCCTGAGGCCTGAGGCCTGAAGAAGGGTCCTTTTTTCCAGGAACCGGTTCTTAGTCCTTCCTGCCAATCTCGGGGATGAATCTGGGTCCCAATCGGTGATGCCGCGCTCTACCGTGGATGGTGACTATGCCTGGCAGCAGTGCCGGCCTCCGACAGGTGGTCTTCTGACGAGCGAGCTCGTTGCAGGGACGTCGTTGGCGAGTCATTGGTACGATGCGGCTGATCCAAGTCACGTCGTTCGGCATGGCAACCTTGGTCATTAGATCCCAGGCCGAGGTTATGCGCGAAGCACGCGAAACGCATGGCGGAAATACACAGAACACGGGACCCGCCGCGGAGACAGGTTTTCGGTTTCCGACGTCCTGTCCTCAGTACTACTCGAAAGTACCGTGATTTACATACCTACTACCTCGGCCCACCCCTCGCAGTCGCGCTTTCCTCCAGCTCAAAACGCGAACAATCTGCAAGGACGATGTCGCCTGCAGATCACTGGTAGTCCTGTCTAATGGGACGCATAGACGCCTGTAATTTCATCGTTACCAGCAAGGGTTCGAGTATACTTGCAAGGCCAAGACACGTTGTGTAAGAACCCATATATACTCCCCCAACAAGGCAGATTGGAACGCCCACCCGAACGTGGTTGCTGCCGTCCAATACGATGACCGTGGATCTCGAAAAAGTTGATTGGTACTGCCGCATCGGGTATGTCCTTTGTGGCATTGACAGGTTCGGCGCTTCTGTTGACTGATGCACCCCTGCCCTAGCCTCCACTTTTCGCAAGGAACCTGGTCTCCAAATGAAGATTGACACCTGGTTCCCATATCGTACGGCGTCACTGTCCTCAGCTGCGCGTTGATGACATTGATATTTGGGTGCGTTTTCAATTCGTTGATGGGGACGTCGTTATCGTAAGCTCGATCATTGCCTCCGGACGGAAAAAAAAGCGTCGGATCGTATGTTGCATCTTTGCGAGATTGACTTCGGTAGGTTTCCCCACGGGATCCATCCACCCATCTTTCTGCAATGCTCAACCCTTCCGTCGGAAATATAGATTGGGTGGCTCAAGTGGTCCCCTCCATTCATGAAGTGGTATCGGAGCTGCACGCGTATCGGACAGCAGCGTCGAAGAGCCTAGCCCTACCTCAGAAAAGTCTCGAACGAAAGCCATGGGCAGTGTGGGGGACCAGCTCAGTTTGGTTGAACGTCCAGATGTTATGAAGAGTATCACAAAAGCAAAATACACGCATAGTGGAAATTCTATGAAAGATGACAGTACCATATGGACTCATGATTATGCGCATGCGGAGCTCCGTGATGCATCAACGAGTAAGCATGTCAATCAAAAGCCTCGTCACATAAATAGATGAAAACGGCATGATAGGAGACCGAACATGGGGGTCAAGGCTGCAAAGGAGATAATGAATTCATAGTCAACATTGAGCCATCGAAGAACGTACCAGTGACGAGCAATTGATTATCAATCCGCACCTAGCTGCTTGTGCGGTGGCTCTGAATCTGCGTCAGATCCTCCAGCCGTCTCCAATTCCCGCTTGGATGATTGAGGTAACACTGATGACGCGTGGCCGTCTTGTGCATCGCGTTCCTCGCCCAAAGGTGCCAATGGGGGCGTATTGTCTGGTGTGGGGTCGTATAGTGGTGTCTCCCCATTGTATGCAGTAGGGCTGTGACCGTACACTGCTGATGGTGTTCTCTGAAAGTCTTTCTCTGTTAATAGCTGCCCTTGGAGAATTTTGCCCATGTGCGTCTGTGTGAAGGGTAACCCTCTGTTCCGAAGGGCGAGTAGCGCCCACACGGAAGGCAGCGGTGAACCTGAGAACCTGATGTCGTTCTCTTCGTAACTGCCAGGGATGTCGAACACATTCCACCGGACTGCTGCGCCGTTCGGCGAATCTTTTGTAGGTACATCGAGGAAACGACATAGCCGGAGGTATGATTGATAGTCTCTGAGATAGAGCTGCCCAGCGAACACGTTCAGCTGATCAATCAGATCCCAAGGTGGAGTCCAGTCAGAGGGAAGGGGAGGGATAGTATACAGCGTGAGATCGTCGGATGGTTTCATACGTTGGGATGTACGCGGTGCATACATATGAAGGTGGACGTGTTCGCTCGCCCTGATATCTGCCATCAAGCTGTCGGCCTCGAATGGGCTCAGCAGAACGAGTAGCTGGTGGCGATCCTTCAGGGGTTTGCGTGTGAGAATCCACTGGACAGGTCGAAGATATTGGTCCATGGTCCCTGGAGTGGACTCAAGTTCTATCGTCTCGCAAAAATCCGCCGTCGCCAGGATATACGGGCTCCACACATCAGCATCGCGAGTAGCGGCAGAGCTCTTCTCGAGTGTTGTGAAGATAGGATGAAAAGCACTGTTCGCGTGCGATGGTGGGACCTCGCCAGTGCGCACGAATTTGACGACGTCTGAATGAAGGTAATGTTCCACCGGTTCTGCCATGGGAGGTAGCTCCACCTCTCGTTCACGCTCCCGCTCGCGGTTCACTTCCCGTTCTTGTTCCTCTTCCATCTGCGCATTAGTAGGAAGCGATAGGACCCCGAGATCTTTACAGCGTTGATGGATCCCTGGATCCAGCGACAACAAGCTACCTGAAGGATCCTTGGTTTCACAGGGTGCGTAGAGATCGGCCAGCGATTTGAGCTCTGGCTGAAGCCATACATCCGAAAGCTGGTCTGGGCGGAGCTCATTATTGCAGAAACGGGACCAAGCGTTGGATCTCGATTTATGATTCATCCCTTGTTGTGCCCAGTAGGGAGCCTGTCGTTGAATATCAGTCCATGTCTCGTGTATCGCCCAACGCAAGATGTCGACAGTGGTGATTCGGGTGCTTGGATCATTTTTGCCGGCCACAGCACGGATGGTCCGATCAACCCCGAGTGGTGCAAAGAACATGACCGAGTGACCATGGCCGAGCTTGCGCATCCGCATACAACCTGAAACCCACAACATATAAGAATCGACCATCTCAAGGTTCAAAGACGAACCTTGCACCAGATGATCTTTTGTTACCTTGGGACCTAGTGTGACGGCCGCTCGAGACCCGATGGGGAGTTTAATATCGGTACCCCTTGTGTGTGCATGATCCAGATACACGACGCAACGATCCAACTGCTGAGAAAGTGGTGATGATAGCATTGGTTGAGTAGTGCCATTTTTCACGAGTATCATCAGTTCATCATTCTCATTGAAATAGATAGCACCAGCGGTATCGCAGGGAATGTCTAGCCATGCTTCGGCTACTTGGCGATTGGAAAAATCTAGGATCTGTGCCCCAATGTCCAGCAAAACACGAATTTTTGGCTGTTGCTCGACTACCACTTGGAGGAATTCAAGCGTGGTCCATCGTTTGCCAGGATCATGAGTCATCGTGTAGGCATCATTCTCGGGCTGAAGAAGGTATGCGAGAACCCTGGCATTGGATCCCTTCTGGTGGTCGAGGTCGCACTGAGTAATAGACATGGGTAACAGCCATTGGCCGTCGTTCGTCCCCGAAAACCCTAGTGCTTAGTTCAGTGACTGAACTGACAGACACGGGATGAACTGTAAGCCCAATCACCAGTTATAACCTTCTCCCGTTTCTCTGCTAAATCCCAGCTAGAAGCGGAAAGCTTCCAAGGAAATTCCTTCGCCTCCTGTGGGAACACCACGTGCGAGAGGTAGAAATCTATGGTTGCCTGGTTCCGAGAGAAAAGCGGAAATATGACCTTGTCCCACTGCTCCGATGAGTTGAGGTTTACCTCACGAAGTTCCTGAAGTGAGTCTGGAAGTGGTTCATGATCATACTCTTTGACCCAAAGTGCGTATTCTGCAGATGGATCATCCTGGTCTAGCAACATTTCGAAGGAAACTCTCAGCTGCTCCATACCGAGGCCAGCATAGTAGTAGGATAGGCATGTAAGAATGATGGTCACATCTGGATGGCCGAATTGGGTGTTGTGCGCTGGCATGTCTTTGGCCCGATATGGGACAGCAAGCATGGTAGAGGTCTGGGAGCGGTTGGAGTCATGGCCTTCTCTGCATTGCGATTGTGAGACGAGGCCATAGTTGACACGCCACCTCCATTCCGCAAGGACAAACAAGAGGATGTTAGAGGCCAGGAGACCACGGAGCAGTAGTAGTCCATTCCAAAGATAGCTCTGGTGAGAATGCTTGGCGTACTCCTCCACTGTCTTGGCCGTATCGGGGACTTGAAGGACATTCTCATCGGATATGAAGCTCTGAATTGCTCTCTGCAATTCTGCGGAGAGATGCCAAAATTTGAATGTGGGAAGCTGTCCATCCATCACGTCTTTCATGATCAATGATATTAGATGTCGACCAACATCAGAGGGTTGCATGATGCGGATGTATGGAAATGATCCAGATGGGCCACATTTACACTCCACAGCATCAGGGGCACGTCTTGAGAGAGAATATACATGCTTCTTCAGGAGCCGGAGGACCTGCTGAGTGATCATCCATCGGTCAGGGTATCCGTCCATGTGTTGCTGGAAGCCGATTGTATAGATCAGTTGGAACCGGGAGTGAAGGATTTCATCGCTCTCGTCAAGGACATCTCGAATGTGGGAATGAATCCACTTTCGAAGACTCAGCCACTTGAATGCGGTATCCAAAGCATCGTGAACATCCCCACTGTGCTCATCATGATGGTCACCATGAGCAGTGTCCTTGCTCAAATGGTTGGGCAACTGGCTCAGCAACTGAAACATGTTGCCTACAAGGCTGTCGCCAGGCAGCTAATGTCAAACAGTCAGCGGGATCAAAGATCATAGACATAATTCTGCTGCTCACGGATCTCAACGACAGGGCTGTCGTGATATGCTTGTAAATCTGTTTCTGGAGCTTCGGTAACAGGTTGGCAGTGAGTCTGCCTCCACGTATTTGCTCCTCCACACTCCTCAACTCGAGTGACACGACATGCTCGGGCTGGACAAGTAAAATCCCACGCTCAACCATACATTGAGACATTAGCTTGTGTAAATCATCAATTTGAAGATTGACTACATCGCCTTGATGGTATTCGGGGGAGCGGGAGAAGGGGAGATGATATATTGGCCTATTAGCAAGCCTGCCAAGGCGAGAAACCAGTAGTTCAAACATCTGGACTGTCAATGGTTTTGGGACAATGACTCGGACAAGCTGATTGCCATCAGCAAGAGCAGCAGCAATGATGGGAATGATCACAGATGATTTCCCTTCACCCATGTTGACCTGCATGAGAGTATTTCCCCCAGATTGTGGGGACATCATCTCCATTGCAGTCCCTGCCTGAGTGCGACGAATAAGAAAGTTTCCTTGAATCTGTTGCAGGGGAGAGGCAATGTTAGGAACAAGTGCCTGGATGGTGCAGACATACCTGGATTAAGAGCCAGTCTGGGTAGTCTCCAGCATCCCACCCATCGCATCCCTCGTTTTCTAATTCCTTTGAAAAATCTTCTTCAAGACCATCCAAAGCAAATCGAAGCAGTCTTCGGGCATGCTGAAGGTCCAAAAGGAGTAAAGCGAACGATACCAAGCATTTCTTCCACTGTACAGGGAGGTTTGTTGGTGAGGTGGACGCAAGACATTGCAAGAGGACATCCGCCGTGACTGGTGGCCATTGACCAAAGCGATCGAGTGCCCATTCGTGTGGATTGGCTGTTGGACCCAGACTCTGTTTGAGGATGGCCAAACTGTCCATGTAGTTGACTCTGCACCGTGAATAGTACTTCTTGAGTGTTGCAATACGATTCTTACCCACAACTCTGTGAGTTATTTGGGACTCTGCACGAGCACATTGTGCACTGGCACTAAGGTAAGCAAGGTATTCCTGCTGAGATGGGAGGTCGGTTCGAAGAGATGAGAATAGATGATCCAACCCGGGAATGTCATCTGGTGGTGTCCTGCTATCCCTGTAACTGTCACGCGGTAAGGCACTGCGAGGTGGTAGTTCTGGTGCCAGTCGGTTTGCAAGCAGCTGATCGAGTGTGATCTGCAAAGGTATGCACTCATTGGAAATATATCGCATAGGTGAGACCAAGTGTGGAAGAGCGAGTGGTCTGGATTCTGTGAGGTTGTGCATAAGATCCTCCTTGAGGTAGAAATTATGGCAACAGGTGGAGAATAGCTGTTGGAGGCTGGCTGTCAAACTCGCCACATCCCAGTAACAAGGATCCAATGAGATTGCTGGAGGGGTGTCAGATGGCCAATCCTTGAGTGACTGTTCTATGGCAGCATCGACATCACGTTTCTCCGAGTCCGGATGCAAGTACCGCTTCATGAGGCGAGACCTGCAAATATGATGTCGTAAGACCTTCTCAGTGGGACGATACCCATCTGAAATCCTGCAGTCAGCATGGTTCAGTGAGTTTCCCGAATAGGATTGCGGTTGCTTAGCGAATGCTATGAGCATTGAGAGGAAGGCGACCTGATGGCATGGTGAACAGTACGCCATTGTGGGGAGTAGGAATACCAGCTGAAAATGCTGACGAGCTCTCTCCTTCTTCTCCAGGATGTCGTTCACCTTGATTAATAGTGTTTGCACAAGATCAGGAGTTGACCAGATCCCCAGACCGTCGTCCAGGGAGGGTTCAGTCTGAGTGTCCACAACCATGTTGTCACTCCACAATTTCGCCCAGTTCGATATATTATGAATGGTGGGCATATTGATGGACCAGCGGTAAACAGCAGATGCTGTGGTGCAGGCGACCTTCTCAAGCTCCAAGTCTGGCTCTAGGGTCATGTAGTCCGTGTCCTCACAGTTTTCCGGGGAAATCAGTCCAGTGGCATTCGAGGGAAATAGATACGCAGCTCGTTGTGCTGCACGCTTCTCTGGTGTGTTGGCAGATTTGCACTCGTACGCAGTACGATTCCAGTAATATCTATGTTGGATTTCCCAGAGTGCAATATTGATTTGAGGATATTGGCTCGATGTCCAGTAGTGTCTATGTTGGATAACCCAGCGTGCAATACCAACATGAAGATATCGATCCGGTGTCCAGCGGGGGTGGCCAACAAGAGCTTTGAATTTCATAATTGACCGACAGCCAGCGGAATGTAAGAGATAAAGTGCTGCCTGAGCACCTGTTTTGCCTGTCAGTGGATCAGGCCTATTGCGGCTAGTCATGGCATGCAGAAAGGCAAGAAATTGCATGCTCGTCAAGCTGCCATTCCCTGTCAAGCAACCTAATTCATAGTCCACATTGTAGGTGTGATATAATGGTTCGTCGGGAAAATGATCGAAGAACTGCATGATGTTGGTGATCCGAACCCGATGATCACCATGCCTTTTGGGAAAGCCATTCGGTATGAGGACACGTCTGGGGATAAGTTCCTCCGGAAGGTGGGTTTTCTGCCGTAGAACAAGCAAATTCTCTAAACCGAACAGTGCCCCAACACATTGATCCTCATCGTAAACCATGTCCTTGAAGTCGTGGGACTCCAATTCACCTTGTTCATTGACGGAAAAGGACAATCCATAGTGGGGAAATGCCATAGACAATCGTAGCACTGGTACACATTCGAGAGAGTTGATGGGGGATGTGGTGATTAGAATATTTTCGGATTTTCTCTCCAAGTTTTCATCGACATCGTGGAGACACTCGAAACACTGCGAAACCATTGCCCAGGTTGGGCTTCGGATGTCGACAAGGGTCTCACAACCTTTGTACATATGATATTGTCCAGATGTGCAATCAATCCTCCAGCTCTCTGAAGATTGTTCCCAAATCTCCTCGAGAGGACGTATCTCAATGATCTTTGTGGACAGGTTCAACCAGTGAACATGACCATCGACAAGTGCTGGTGGGAGGTCTTCCCGCAATTTGCTCGGAGGGATCAACTCAAGGATATCATTTGATTGATCGTGTTGTGCTCGAACCACCAGGTCGTCACCTTGCAGCGAAAAGTGCACCTGCCAGTGCGTGTATTTGAATCATTGTGATTATGTCAAGTAGTCTGGCACATACCCTGTGTTTGGACCCTGTGGCGAGGGTCGTGAAATCCATTCCAGGGAGATCAGATGGTATGAGAAAGAAGCCTTGCTGAAAACGACAGTTGGAGACACTTGTTGGAATCAGAAGCTGCAGCATATACGTACATCATGAAAGATTCGCTGGCATCCCGGAGTGTCCCTAATCACACGCGGTAATCCACCAAATGGTTGGCCATTCACTCGAAGCACGCCATCGAGCAGGCCAACGTGCACTGTTCGTGATGGTTGGTCCTTGGTCGCTTGAGTCCTGCACATAAGCCAACGAGCATTCGGATGCTGTAACTGCTCCCATCTGTGTACACTTGGCTTGTGACTAGCGAAAATTTTGGCAACTGCGAGGTCAATGCCATAATCTGATGCATCGGTGAGGATCAACTCTCGCAAAATTCCCTCGACAGCAAGAGCCAGACGAGGGTCTTGTCCAAGGAGAAGTCGTGAAAAGTCATCATACACGACTGAGGAATTGAAGTCAGTTGAGGTATGAGGGTGCTCGAGATTCTGGAATTAGACATACATCTAGAATGAAGTGCCGATACCAAGAAAGCACAAGAAAGTAGCGCATCAACATCCTCTGCGGAATGGAAGAGCTTGCGGAGAGTAGCGGGGTCAACATCAAATGTGCTTCGACAGGTGGCAGCCATATCGCGCAAGAGATTGTGGCGTTCTTCATTCATAGGTGCGATTGCCAGGTTGTATGATAGCTCCTGCACCCAGCTGAATGTCTTCCTGCGCACGCTCCGAAGAAGTCCAATGGCTCGCTCCGAGATGCGTTCGCTGGGGCTTAATGCAAGCACCCGTGCGAGCAACAAAGAAATGGTGCTCATCATCACCCCATCAATCGAACCAGTTCCGACCTCCACAAACAAACTGTCGAGCTCGCCTAGGAGGGCATTGCAAAAGGATGGTTCTTGGAGCTCCCTGTGCCAGGTCCACGTCCCTGTATCCAGATCGAGCGGCCCGACTTGAAAGGCCGCCTGCGAGAGGAGGAAGTGGACATCGTGACGACGGAAGTTGAGAGTTCTACTGCGCAGCCCATGCAGGATGTTAGACCACTGGAGCGAGCCACCGCTCCGCAAGTTTCCAAACGCAATGAATTCGTCGAGGGAAAGATCTGCGGGACAGTCCGCTTGAGCAGCTAAGACGTCGTTGGACGTGTGAGAGGTAGAATACACATATTTTCTCAAAGGGAAGTTTCCAAGTATGTATGCGAACTCCCGTGAAAGCCGCGAATCCTCGAGATACTCCTTTGGTGGCCATATTGAGAGACGGCCCACTAAGACAGGACCATTTTCTTTCAACTCGTTTACGAGATGTTGGATCGCATGACGTAATATCGGGCTATTTTGAGATTGCGATCCCCCTGGATAAAAATAGGCAATGTGGATCTGGAAGGAGAGCGGCGGCCCTGTGCGGTCGACAAAGTAGGGCTGCAATGCAGGAGCACGCGCAAGTAGATTGTCTTCTTTCTCTGTATCGAACACGTCCAAAGCATGAATGGAATAGCAAAAATAATGCGGAATGCGGGAGGCAGCAGAACGCCAGATACGAACGCACGCTGGGCATTGCAGTTCGAATATGACAACTTTGGCGTGTAATGGAGAGGCGGGCAATGGTGATTGGGAAGTCTCTGCGCACTCACTCTGCTGTCGCCCGGATAACCGTTGTTGACTTTTGTGGTATCCATCACTGGTCCGTGCGAGACTGGCAACTTCTCCGCACACCCCGACACCTTCAGTGATCCTTTCTACCGCAACTTGTTCGACACGAGCTTTGAGTTTCTGAAGATCCGGGGATTGATCATAATAACGGACAGCAAAACTGTCTTCGGTGAATTCATTTGAAAGCACAGACCATCCAGGACGTGATCGGGACTGGCGCATAGAGAGGTACTGGTATGCACGAGCAAGGCGATGAAGGCTTGTTGTCTTGCGCAGGAGCAATCTTTCTAGCAAAGAGGTCGAAATTTCAGGGGAGTAGTCGGCGAGCATGGGAATCTCCTTCACAACCAGCTTGTCGAGCGCGACAAATAGCTCAATTGCCGTCAGAAGCATAATGGATATATCTTCTAGACCGACAGGCCGTCCATTGCGAAAGCTAGTCTGTATCATGTATTTATCCATCAAGATCTCGAGCTGTGCACATGCCTCGTCTACATTTGTGACACAGGCGAACCAGTCGTCGATGCCCTGCTCAACTGATTGTTCGACGTCAAAGAGTGCAACGTCAGGGTCAGCGTCATATGCCTCGTCAAAAAAGGACCCATTTGATGACAGGAAATCATCGATAGTGCCGCGGCGAAGATGGCTAGGATGGAAAGGAGTATCAAGGGGTTTGTGGCCAAAATTCGTAAGAGCGCTGCGAATGTATTCGTGACTGTCCGACAGCGAGAGTTCCGTGTCCCTGATGAGTTCCTCCTGTGAGGGATTTCGAAATGGAGATGGGCAGGCGCTCGGCGGCATCCACCTGTCGTCAAGAATGTCTTGAAGACAAGCGCACGTCTTCAGCGCCATTTCGGAGAGCCAGTTGGGGATAGAAGAACCGAGCTTGCCTAGACGTCGGAGAATTTTACATGACATCAAATGAAGCAGGTCGCTGGAGAGTGTTGTATTCCTTGGATCCCTTGCCAGGGTGCATATGAAGAACAACATGAATCGTTTGTACGAAGCACGTCCAAGAGGTGAGCGATCAAAAAACATCTGGATTGCGACCCTGATGAGAAGCCAAAGGGACGAGCGACGCCAATCACCCTGGTCTTCAAATTCGTCTATGGGCCACTGGCCAACCTGGTCGCGAACACGCTTGGTGACGCGAGGAACGTCAGCAGTGGAACCGACAGACCGTAAGATGCCCGCCAGCAGTGCAGTGATATACTGCGATCGAGCAGGAAGGGGGGATGGAAGATCCGAGTCGACAGCACCAGGACGAGAGAGAAAACTGGCGAGTTCAAATTGAAAGTTCCCATCGTTGAACACCTCGCTCGGCATCTCAACAGCCGACCCAGGATATGAGCATATCAGAGACCCCGGCGTCTCCTCTACAGCATCACTGCGTGGGGAAACCTCGAATGATTCGAATAGCGCACAGTTCTCCTGCTTCGTAAGGAGAACCGCAGCATTTTGAGGTCTGATGAAAAACAAAACAATATCTATAGATTGTCAGCACGGATCTATAGAGAAACTGTAAGCGTACCTCCGGTTTGCATTCCGCACAGCTGCGAGATGATATGGTCTCTGTCTAGGTGTTCAGACTGAACAGAGGCTTGCAAGTTGTCTAGCATCTGTACGATGCGATTCCAGCGAGGCTCAGGGGTTCCGTCGACGTGTCCACTATAAGCATGGGCAGCAGCGCAGACTGCACGAGCTAGTGCAAGATCATTCTCTAGGGTATAGTCGCTGTCACGGGGAAGCTGGACAGGAAGAAACACATGTGTAACAGCATAATGCAATGATGTAGGAGTATGGACGAATGGTGGCGAGGTGGTCGTTTCAGAATCGGGGTCATGGATGGCAGGTGGAGTCGACATGGTGGTATAGGGAAAACACAGGCAAGCGCTGAGAACGCAGCTGAAATCGATAATCACAGCCTCCGTTCCTGCCTCGTTTGGTGCCATCATCCTTCGGCGGCCGCTCGAGGGAAATACGTCTTCATGGGTGTCCACAAATGCTTCCATATCCTGCCAACACTGCCCCACCGCACTACAGGCATTTCCCTAATTCAGTGCGGAGCCCGACACGACATCCGACCCAACATATGGCGGTGCTATTCCACGGGACAGGTCATCTGAACACAATATCCCCGACAATGGTGATGATTGGGCCACCGATCCGGGTGGCAATTGGGGAGGATGAAAGCCACCCTACTCGGTAGACATGTCTTGCGCTTCCCTGGATGGAGGAAATGTCGACGCCTTGGGTAGACCGCTGAAGTGCAGATCCGGTGGTTTCGGAAGAACATGGACGCCGCCCCCGTCGACGAGCCAACATCGCCAATCCCTGTGATATTGAGCGCACCCACTCTAAGCAGCACGGATCGGTAGGGTGAGAGCCGTCGGACATGCACCCGTTCTACAAGCTTCTGTGGCTTATAGCCGAGGAAAAGCCGAATCGAAGGCACAACGCAGGGGAAGGCACCTTTTGGAGGCACCACGAGCAAGTAACCGGAAGGGAAACCAAGAGGCAGAGATGAGGGGAATGGGAATAACGAAACCAGAACCAATGCAACCACCGGATTGCCACTAGCCGACATGCGATAAGCAGAAATGGAAGGTGGTAGCGTTCCGAGCATTGTGAAGGACATCATGGCATCACTGCTTCGCTCTGCTGATCCAGTCGAAGCACCGGTTGAACCAGACTTAGTCGTCGAGATTGACATGGAATCCATGAGTTATGTCGGCGATAAGGTTCCTGAACTCTTTCAACATTGCTATACGAATCATCTTTATTTCGGGTGGACTTGACTGGGTGGCGATTCAGATACTCTATTGACGACGTAATGAGCGTTATCGTTGCGTTAACCACAGCTCATGGGGATATAGCAGCGTAGCCACTGACACCGCGCTTCCCGGTCTTGGCCGGCTTGCCCAAGCTCAGAACATGATGGCAAAGAGGGAAGAAACAGAATATGGTATGCGGTTTTGTCAGCGTCTTAAGGCGCCTTGTGCATGCCATGGTCAGCGAGGAGGGACGACAGTGAGGAGGTTTGTTCGCCATTTCTGTCCTCTGCGACACAATGAGGGTTGCTTGGCATTTCCTGGACGATGAAAGCGACTTACGCATATACGAAACAACTCTTGGAGATGCAAAGCGACATGGGTTACCTTTTGCGAGACTACTAGCCGTGGACTGCAAGAAATGGCAGTCGCGTCCGAGAGCTAAATGCTTGCTATTCCCTGTCAGGCGGCAGAACACGGGAAAAGCGCATATAATTGGGTAGTCGTATCGTCTCACGTCCATAAGCACGAATGAGCACGAAATATCGACCGGACCAAACTGAATGGTGGGACTGGCACGGTTCGCTACTCACGAGAGAATCGCGAGGATATCAAGGCTTGATCCCGAATATACGTGCGCATGGAGCAGTTACGAGAACATAGAAAACGGAATCTGGAACGAGGGCGTTGCAGAGCGCATACGGAGAGGTGTCGGTTGAACCTGAGGACCGAGGCGAGGAAGGAAGACTAGGAATATGATAGTAATGGCCACGGGCGGGGATGATGGTTCTGGAAGGGCTGCTGCCGCGAGTCCACGCTCGTGGGCCAAAAATTGGGGAGAGGTGAGGCAACACATTAGGAAGAAAGGTATGGCAAGCAGTAGTGCTAGTGCCATCAGGAGGTTTGAGCCTGAAGTAGCGTCTCGGGATCAAGGCAGAGTGGCAGCTTGAAAGTGGATAAGCATACGAGAAAAACGGGGGAAAGTACGGGACATACACTGTGAACGAATCTGGGCCGCTGTCCAGGAAACCCGCTTTGGAAAACCCCTGCACCCGGCGCGAGTACGGGTGGGCCATTGAACATGAACTAGGAGAACTGGAACTGGACCGCGTGCGAGTAACGGTGGTGATAGTGGTCGTTTCTGGCAACTACGAGCGCCGGCCATAGTTTGCCCCTAGATCGGGGTAGAATCGAAGTTTGGAAGAGGATATGAACATACTAACAGAGCGGGGACGACGACGTAGTAAACATGATGTACCGACGTAGTAAATGTACGGGACAGGTACCGAAAGCAACCGCTCGGCTTGAAGCGGCTTCGGTCCGCTCGGTCCGCTGGTCAGACTCGTTTTCTCGTACTTCGTTCCTCGTCTCTCACTTCTGGTACGTCCGCACTCAAACACGGGGCGGATGAAGTGACGGTGGTTACGCCAGAAGGGCAGCTCTAATGGCAAGACTCCAGAAATGTCAATCAAACTCGTCAAGTAGGTTCAGGTTCGTCTCTTGATTGGGTTTGGCCCAACGATCTCGACCCAATCCTGATTGCGGAACATGGTTGATAAATTCCAACACCCAGGTCACACCTCGAGTCCGCTCTGGGTACTCCACTGTCGTGGTCACCTCCCACACTAGCGAATCCACTCTACAATCCGTATACCATCCCGTGCATCCCACCCACGCTACAAGCGTCTTCCCCAAAGTACCCCCATACCCGCCGTCCGAACTCGCTATACCCGTCTCACCTGGCCCAAGCATCGAACGATCCAGGAAATGGCTCAACGAACTTCACCGTCAACATATGTGCACTGAAAAATGGGAGAGCACCAGTAAGACTAGGACCAGGAGAGCTGATCAACACCAGTCATGTCTGAACACCGTTACCACGCGCATCCCCATGCGACGATGTTGCCGGTTGTCCCCCATGAGTCGCGTAGGACGATGAAGACCTACAACAGCAACCTCGTTCGACACAGTTACCTTTTCGTGCCTCGTCAATCGCACGGACCGAGACGGCCAACACCGGCGAAAGTATACCTCCCCTGTCCCCCCCCCTCCGAGGTACCGCGAGACAATGACGAGACGGACACGACCCTCCACGTGTCTCACTGTGCCGGAGACACAGTAGATATCCGAGGGGAGTAGTGTACTCTCACTGCCCTGTGCTAGGCCTAGCACGCTCAAACCTGCGCGGGAATACTGGTCACGTCCGCTGCGCCCGCGTCGGAAGGAGACACAGTTGGTGTTTCATCACTTCATTCACTTCTTATCTCTCGCACATGGCATAGAGCACTTAGAAATCGAGCCTTGAAATAGAGCGGTATGATGAACATGTGTCAAACGGGAGATCCGTAGCCAAATTCGAAGAGGTGAGACGATACGCCCTATTCCATATGATGGTACTTACAAAGGGAGGACAGTGTAAGCGGGGAGGAAGGACATGGTACGAAGGATAAGTACATCATGATGCATACACAACACATGTGTGATGTAGCTTTAAAAGAACCAAGGCATAAAACCGAGTTGCACGTTTGATCAAGGGGACCGCGGACGGAAAACGGACTTTACCGGCAGCCATCACCGAAATCCCCGAACTCATGACCATCGTATTCATCGTCAGGAGCACGCAAAAGTTTTTCACAGCAGTACGAGGTCTAGCAATACAGAAAAAGGTCATCACCATCTGGCACGTCATTTCACCACT
>QGOH01000501.1:0-33493 GCA_003313155.1 Boletus sp. MG95
TGTACCTGGAGCCCTTCTTCCCTCATGTTGGCTGGACTAAGAATGCGTATGGTTGGTGTTCACCAGATCGCGATATGCTTGTTAACCTGCAATTTACTCGTCATCGCGACGTACCTCTATCGCGCGCTAGGGCATCAGGGTCACGGTTTGACCAATGATACGACCGAAGCGGACTCAGCTGTCGAAAAGAGTGACCTTACCACATCCTCGTCTATGCTTCCTCCAATGTCTTTGACGACGATCGATCACCTGTTCTCGACGGAAAGTGGAGATAGAGAGTCAGTTGGTAGTGATGAAACGGTGCCTAAACGAGTGAGTGCTGCTGACTCTAGTTGTTGATTCACAAGGACTTGCTTCCTGTATACCTCTCACATCGTCTTGTTAGTTGCTCGAACTGCGAACGACCGCATTGCTATCAGCTATCGTAAATAGTAGGATTATGAATATGTAAATTGTCAATACTGTACAGACAGTTCGTCGGTATGGTCCTGCCAACAGTACTGCCTTCTGGGTGGGATTGCACATCGTGTGCAGATCCCACTTCCACACAGACCAAGCGCATCTTGCGTCTTATCATATCGCCACCAGTCTAACCTCCAAAGAGCTGATGGTCTGAGCTTATAGCTGTCTCCGTCAAGCATCCACCATGCAAGTCACCCCGGAACAGGTGCACGCTATCATCAACAGTAATGATGGCAACCAAAACGCCAGCATGGCTTCATTTTCCGAGATCAAGAACACCAGCTACAGGTGTGCAATTCGAGAAATAGTCGAGTCGTATCTGATCATCCGTAACAGCTACGCGGCGTCCCAGAAGTCGTACCACATCGCT
The DNA here is from genome assembly GCA_003313155.1 of Boletus sp. MG95. NCBI lineage: Eukaryota > Fungi > Basidiomycota > Agaricomycetes > Boletales > Boletaceae > Boletus > Boletus sp. MG95. The sequence goes on from QGOH01000501.1 coordinate 833, forward strand.
CTGTCCGACTCTGACAGATCCTATCTCTTGTTAGTTTCTCCACTCACTTCCAGTCATCTACAACCAGCGACCGTCGTGACATCTCCCGCCCCGATTACACTCCCTGCCCTTTCCATCCTCCTCTCCAAGATTCTCGACAACTCCACGGTGCCGGTTCCACGGCCCGTAGCACACGATGTCTCGGGTGGCGATGGAAAATGGCACTTTGGCTGGTTATTGCTTCGCGTTCCCAGTTCGTCTCAGACTTACCCGCCAATGTCTTTGGCATCTGTCCGCTATGAACTCTCGCCTAGACAACTTGTTCGGGTCGAACTGAGACTAGGTACATACCTCCGCGCACTCCATGGAATTACGAACGACTGGTTTGGCACACCGATGGACAAACCTACACCAGACCCTCCATCTGTACCCTCGTTCACTACCTTATTCGCTGCGAGCCAAACGGGCGGGGACGGGGAAGGAAATGAGGAAGACATGATACCATACAGCTGGCAAGATACATTCATCTTGCGATTGGAGGAACTCCTCGAACATGTGTGCGGCGACACCGAGGCTCGCAAACCTGCACCATCTGGCTACAAGGTAGAGTTGGACATTGATGTCGACGATCTGCGACGCCCCCTTTCTCGCGCAATCGGGTCGTTCCTCTTCGATGATATAGAAATGCCAAGGCTCATATGGGTCACAGGAAATGAAGAGGATGTTATCGTGACTCGGGGCAACGGAAGTGATGGTACAGCATCCGGGGAGGGCACAGAAGCAGAAATCGCATATATACTGCCGACATTCAGGCGTGCGCTCTGGGGGGATCCACTGATGGAGGCGTGGTTCTTGCCACCAGGGCCAACCACAGCGATGAATGAAGGGTACTTTGGTGGTGAGGAAGACGATAGGTTGATCGTGTTGCCGCGACACAAGACAAAGAGGATATGGTATACCGTATACCTAGCTTTGATGGTTTTGGCTGAGGAGATGTCGCAAGGAGAAGAGGAGGAAACGACACATGCGTCCGGTAGGGAAAGAGTACGATGGGCCAGGAGCGTCCTGCCGGAATGTGTAGAGATGCTGATGAATGCGCCATGTTACTAGAATATCGATTTATAATAACTTTTAGTACCATACCATTCAAGGAACCTTAGTTATGACTTTCAGCGGATGTCATCTCGACGTCCGCAGGGGTGGCCACGGGTGTTTGACCATCGTCGCCTGCGAGCTCGCCTTCCACGACTTCCTCCTCGTCACTACTCTGTCCCTCGACATCTGCGATCTCAGGAGCATCTTGGTTTTCCGCATGGACGTTTTGCTGGCGCACACGCGGATCCCACTCGAGTTCTTCTGGTTCTGGCTCTTCGACTTCGACACGTTGTTTCCAATCAAACTTGTCCCTTAGCATGAGTACGGCACGGACCGCACGCTCGACGCGGTGATCGTGTGTATCTCGTATTTCCGCGCATTCACGAAGGACATCTTCGTATGTGACTCTCTGTCTTGAGCCCGTTCCGAAGCCGGACGCGGGTTGGTTGTTCTGGCCCTCCAACGTGTTGGTGGCAATCGCCCCGCGGGTGACCATGCATTCTGCAAGACGACGGACAGTGGCGTTTTCCATGCGAAGCACGTCTGTCGTCTGTTGATTACGCAGAAGTGGTATGAGGTCGTTGTCGAACTGGTGGTCCGTCATGGCGACGTTTGGGTGGAGGGCAATGTTCTCATATGGGCTCTTTGTGGGAGGGTGGGACTGTTGCGTGTGTGTCGCGGACGGTGGTGAGCTGAGGGAGGAGTAGAAGCTATGGGTCTGTGAGAGTATGACGTTGTACTTGGACAAGATGTCAGGCCATGCAGGCATGATCTGGAGTCCGCCAGCATCGATGGTACGCTGCAACGCCTGGATGGACTCGATGATCTGATTCGCTTTGAAACGGAGAGACTCGAGTTGAGCAACGGGAAGCGAGTTCGGGTTGAAGTCGAGCTGTGGTGGATTTGGCGTTGCCATCGTCGCGTACGACGAGCAAGGCTTGACGCGCGAGTCACGGGACGCGTGACAAACATCAAGCGTGACGCGTGACCATTGAAATTGCTCTTGCGACCCCTCAACACGCGACCATCCATCCGCTCCTCGCCGGCTCTCCAGAATGGTTTTATCGCTCTTTGCTAGGCGTATAACACTCGGGGCGATAGTCTCTGTCGCTTCCCGGACTGCTCACCCAGCGACGCTTTCCGTTACGCGTCGCACCTTGTTCGCGACTCCTCAGTTCAACTTTCCGTCAGTTGATGCACCCAAAAGGACAGCGAAGAAGACCACGCGCAAGACTGCCGAAAAGAAGGTTATTCAAGGTAAACGCGCAGCTCCCGCCAAGAGAGGTAGACCACCGAAAAAATCAACTGAGCCTCAGGGGGAACAACCAACACAGGAGAAACAGAAAGGTAAAAACGCAATACGTTGCACCACGTTTTGGCCGAAACTCACCGTCTTCATAGTCCGCATACCAAACCATCTCAAACCTCCCAAGCGTGCACCCGGCCCCTACTTCCTTTTCTATGCGTCTTTCGTCAAATCGCAACCCCAGGCGAGCTCACTGCAGGAGTTCCAAGAGCTTTCCAAGCGTGCTGGTGAAATTTGGAGGGGCTACTCCATGGCTGAGAAGCAGGTATGTATGGCCTGCTAGTACAGTGCCTTTACAATTCAACACCCCTTCTTGTTGCTTCTCTAGCCATTCTATGACGAGAATGAAGGCAGAAAGGCGGAAGCCAAGCAAGAGAGAGAAGAATTTTTCCGCAACACTTCTTTATCCGACCTGAAGCAACTCAACGCAATTCGTAAAGCTCAGGGAAAAACCAAGTTCCATTCGACAAGGAAGTCTTCGATTCCCATAACTCCGTTTATCTTGTGTGTTCTTATTTTACTAGGTGTTGTTATGAGGGCAATATCTCATCTCGTATTTCCCTAGATTTTCAAACGAGTTCCGCAACAGCCCAGATGGTCAGGCCCTCATCAACGAGACATCCCCGGAGAAAAGGTATATAGTTCGGGCTGTAGTCGCAGCTGCAGATCGTTGGAGGTCCATGTCCCTGGAGGACAAGGCCGTAAGTTGCCATTTTCGCACGACGCAGCACATCATCCTGATCAAATGTGTAGCCTTACTTCGAGAGATTCAAGAAAGCGAAAGAAGAATTGAAAGCCGAGCACGCCGACTCATGATTCTAGCATCCTAGTCGCGCATACTTTTGGTCGAGACGTTGGATGTATGCGGTCTCGTTCCACTTGTTTTACCCTGCCTGTGGTATTCTACGATACTTCTGATACGCCGCATTATTATAGTGATCGCAGTGACACCTCGATGTCATTTCAGTGTTTCTAGGACTCCGCCCAAGCGCAATGTATACCATCATCGATAAGCGACCGCAAATATCAAGAGGTCGTAGATATCGTGTGTTGACATCCGTGTTTGGGTGCAAGTTCCCTGAGCGCACGCGGATGGATTATTCTGTTTTCTCGCAATCGTAATTTTCATTCAATCGAATCAGTTGGGTTGCTAGCTACATGCCATTCGTCTTCACTCACCCGTGAGCCAACATCCCCGTTGGCACAGGCCCCCATCCAGTTTGGACAGACCTCTAGAACATCGAAGGGGAGGTGTTACGTGGTACATGGCTTCGACCCTTACCTCGTTGAGACTCATGTTTGCCTGGTTTGCGTCCGCATGGAATCCCGTCAGCTTCCGTTGGAATCTAGATGTACCCATTCTAACACAACGCAGGCCAGATCGTTTAGGGCCCAGACGATCAAACTCGACAACTTCACGGGCGTCTGTATCTGTAAAGCGCGTGATCTCAGAAAGGGGTTACGACTGGGCGTGAATGGGTCACGTCCGCAGTGGACCCGGAGGAGACTGTATAGTAGCTACTGCTGATATATGGGGTCGTAAAAGGTTTCCATAGTTTCCATCTATCAACGTGGTTCGGCAGTTGAGCTCAGTGAGCGTGAGGCATATGTCGTGTCTTGGCTAATCCCTGTCCTCGCCTCATTACTTAGCGCTTGTCATCGGGCGTCGTGAATGACCGGCCCGGGACCCTGCACGTGACGGGCCGGAGTCGCAAGAGCGGTATTTCCAAAAAAACAAAAAATACTGCCACCAACCGGGTGATAAATTCGGGACGACAACGGTGAGTACTGAAACGAGGTCGGGAAAGGACAGCTGATGTTACTGCACAGTCTTGTATGACGACACTTTTTCGGCGATCAACGCGCGCATCCACCACATGTTGATGTAAGGTGTCTCAGCGCTGACTTCCCGGTCCCCCCCTAGAAAAAAGGGCTGGCCATTGTTGCCAAGGCTATCCACATCAGGGTGGTATAGCATCGCTTTGGCAATGCGCGGATTCGCGGTACGTGCCACCAGGAAATACAATTCTCCGTTCACATTGAGGCAGGACCCTACGTTTGTTCTGATGGACTGCCAATCCGTGACTCCCCCCCCCTTCTGCGTGTGGCGTCGACCCTTCTACCGTCGGTCGGTAGTCACGTAAGTTTACCCACCCTTTGATCCTGCGGCGAGCAACTGGTGATTCTCAAAGCTAATTTCGGGCAGTAATGCAACGTCCATATCCATTCCCGTTACTAGCTAGTAATTAGATAATGCGCAAAACCCACGCAACTCAACGCGATGGCGATCTTTGAAGGACATCGAGGACCAGATGAGAGTAGGCTCCAATGATGGTTGTCCTCTGACGGCAACCGATGACGGTCAGTAGCCTGAGGAGGATGATACTGACTTGGCAGTTGGCCCAAAAGAACGCCTCATCTGTTGGTCAACGAACGCCCAAAGTGATAGGGTCATCCTTGATACATTAAAGTGTCAATTTTTCCTGTTTTGCACGACATACGGCTGCAATCGTATATATAACAGGACTGCACTTGATCTCTAAGGGCATCACGCGCTTTCTTCGCATGAGAATGTCTACTCAACCTCGGACCGTTTTCTTCCTAGGAGCCACTGGTTACCTTGGTTCTCAGTTTTTAGTATTGTTGAACGAGAAGCTCCCCCAGCTCCGTGTTGTCGCCCTTCTTCGTAACGCCACCCCAGGGCGAAGAGAACAAGTCCAGAACGTGTACTCAAATATCAGCTTCGTCGAAGGTGGTCTCGACGACGATGCAGTCATCCAAGAACAAGTTGCGAACGTTGATGTAGTCATCAACTGTGCGAGTTCAGATCACCCTGCGAGCGTTAAATGTACGTTCATTGTCTCCCTACGTTTCTTGAAGCAGATCAGGAAAGTGGATTGGCTGACAATTAGCGACCCTTGCCGGACTCGAGACGAACTCGAAAAAGAACCCGGGAAAGCCTCCCCTCTATATCCACGTGTCCGGTTGCGGCATCGTCAGCGATAATGCGAGAGGTGAACCTGTCGAGCACGTCAAGGAATGGTCGGACATAGGTCTGGATTTAAAACAGTGAGTCAAACGAGCGACCGTTGCCCTTGATACCACATCCTCTGCATCTCAGATGTGATCCGACGAACACCCACCTCGAATTGGATATGCCTGTGGGTTCCTTTACACAATGTCCAACACCTTTGATTTCGGAGGACAGATCGTAGAAGCGGGATCACGTACTGAAAATCCGGTTCGCACGATCATCTATTTCCCAGCTCAGGTATGACCTCAATCATGATTGCGAATATTGATAGTGACCGTCTGTAGATCTATGGCGTTGGTCAAGGTAAGTGTAACAACGGATGAGAAGTTGGAAAATGAATGGTTTGGAAGGTGTCCAGAAAACGACGTTATGGCTCCGCATTTTCCTCGGCATGATGAAGAGCGTTGGCTATGCTGGTACTTGGGGGCCCGGCGCCAATGCGATGAACAACGTCCATGTCAAAGACTGCGCAACGGGTCTGCTCCTCGTCTTACAGGCAGCTCTGGAAGGTAGAGCAGACGAAGGCCCCGAGGGTCTCTGTAAGAGGAATTGGTTTTTGCATCGACGACCCACAAGGTACTGACGTCTCCGTGATCCTCGAGACTTTGCGGCAAGTATGGCGCCTAGAATCACATATCGCGAATGGACGACAGTCATGGGTGACGTGAGTAGCTTTCCGGTAGGTGGATTTTGCTTACCTTGACCTCGTTTTCTCGAGCAGTATCTGTTCAGCAAGGGTATAATCAAGCAAGGTGGTAGCCGCCCGCTGCCTGCCGACGTTGTTGATCCTCTCGGCCACTGTAAGCAGTGATGGTAGTCTTATCGAGAGGGGCTGTGGTTGTTTATCTGATCGTCACCAGATGGCTGGTCATTGCTTGGTGGAAACCAATTCGTCAAACCTGAACGTCTTCACAAACTGGGTTGGGAAGCAACCGAGACCAAGAAGTTACCTCTCTTGGACAGCTTCCCTGAGACTCTTGAGCAGGCCCTCAAAGAGTAAACACAGTAGAGTCACTCATTGCCTTGTTAATCTATCAGATCTTTCCGCGTGTATTCCATGATGTCTCGCATGTAGCAAATGTATGTACAGAACAAACTTGAAACTCGAACTCCCGAAGTAAAAGAACATGTCATACAGTATTTTCGTTGGTAAACCACCGTCAATCGGATTTACCGATATTTCCATAGGCCGCACCGCATCAGGGTCACCTACAATGTTGATAATGGTAGCTAAAAGTTAGCCGATCGAAGAACGAATGTAGCGAGTGCACAAGTCAATTTCTGTTTCTAAAAGGTTCTTCCTGGGATATTACGTTGGGCTCGATACCGTGAGGTCGGATGTCTTTGGGATTGTGGCACTGATAACGAGCCGTTGGCTTGGTGGCACGGTACGTTCCGCAGGCATTTCCACGCCTCCTGCGAGGATTCCCACTCGCATCATCGCTAAGAGCTAAACGTTTTGAAAATTAAGACACACACGGCAGAGGGAAACGCGATCAGAGATACAAACGTTGCATTAGGCAACAACGTACGTTGTGAGCAGCGTGAGAATGGGAATATGTTCCCCCGAAAAACGCGGCCGTCGTGTCCTTGCCAGAATTCTGACGCAAGAGGTCTTTGCCCCCCGGATGTTGGTCTAGGAATAAAGATACGTCATGGATGAAACCTGACACAAGTAACAATATGCGTGATTGTGACTCTTCTTGGACTGCGACATTCGGTCAGCTTGTGAAAATGAGGGAGACCTGGACGTACACGATTCCCACGTCACTACAGGGAGCTCGTCGGGTGGGATAGGCCAAGAGATGGAATCTTGGACATCCTTGAGAGCCTTGAGCTTCATTGTGAGGGCGCACTTCTCGATCTCGTTGCTAGGGAATACCCGAAGATGGGAAGCAAAACCAAGGAACTGGCATGTGGCGATGAACCACTTGGTCGGGTCATACTGCCACCAGCGAAACGCGTTCCTAGAGACCGAGAGTCGCGTGAATGTTTTGTAGACAAGGGAAGACGTAACATCTTACCGATAATCCATGGGGAACTGATGATGAAAGTTGTGATACCCTTCGCCCATTGTGAGGATTGCGGAGACGAGATGGTCACGAGGAGAATGTTTGTCGTCGTAGGGTGTACTTCCAAAGTAGTGTGCAAGAGAATTGATGCAAAATGTGCTCTGTGATAGAAGTTACGGCGATGATTTGTGTGTGTGGAATGACATACGTGATGGCAAGCGGTCATGCGGAGTGCCCCAACGAAGTAAAAGCCACCTCGCCAATCCCCATAGAGCAAGCCGGGGATGCACATTGGGAGGATATAGCCAACGATGGTCAGAATGACAAAGTACCAGTGATGCTGCCACTGGACGAGTGGATCGTTTTTCAAATCGGACGTATCAACTGGTCCTGGGCGGAGGTCGGTATCGAATATAACCCACCCGACGTGGGTCCATAGTAAGCCTCTCTCTGAATTATAAGGATCGAGGTCCGTATCGGTGTGTCGATGATGGGAGCGATGGCGACGGGCCCACCAGTAGCAAGACCCCTGGACTGCGCTTGCACCAGCGAGAATGAGGAATACTTGAAGAGGGTAAGAAGCTATGTAGGATCTATGCGACCAAAGACGATGATAACCTGTCCAAGAAGTCTTTATATTGATGTCGGCACGGCGGTCTCTTGCAGCTCACCAGCAGTGATACCTTTTGAGGTCTGGATTAGTGGTGACGAGTGTGCGCGAGGGCTTCTCAAAGCTTACCGAGCATAGAGAAGGCATAATAAAGTGCAGTCCAAACGACCGTTCTCGTGAGGATGGGGACGTAAAATAAGCCATAGAGGGACAGGGCAGGGGTGATTACCAGGACGGAGAGATTGAACCACCTGATGCCAGTGATGGGTGGAAAGTCTTTTGGAAGGTATTCGACGGCACGGACGCGAAACATTGCACCGAGCGGCTGGAACTGACAGGCAGCGGGGGGAGGGACGTCCGAGCCAGATTAGGTTGACGGCTGGGGTAAAATGGGTAGGCATGGAGGGACGGATTTATATATTATAGCGGTGGGATAAGGTGTTTGCATGTATGGGTGAATATGACAACGCTATCAGCCGGTAGCCACGGTTCAACCAGCCACGAACGTGAAGCATTTGCCGGCTAGTTCATGATTCAGAACGGAGCGGAAACAAGATTCGTAGCGGCCTTTTAATTGAACAAGCGCTCAACTTGAAATGGCGTTCAGCACTACACAAGGTGTGCTGGCATGAGAAACCGATTTGTACCGACAGCTCAAAGGCCCAGATGTGAAACAATAGACATAAAACAATAAAACTTCTTCTCTTGGATTCTTTCTTGGATCCGGTCGTCCTGACCCGCGCCGTGTCTAACTTAAAAGCGAAGGTGATAGCCTTCGTCGGCCATCATCCATTCGACTCAGGTCGCGAAGCGAAGCACATGTCGCGAGCATCGAAGAGCACGCTCCTGGCACCAGTTCCGGCCACTCCTCTGCGAAACCCCAAGCCTTTACTCCATCAAATGATGACTTTGCAGGAATAATTGAGTTCCCCGTTTGCAACGGCGTGTGGCACATGTTCGCCTCGGTAGCTGTGCTGCCCGTCCCTGAGCAGTGTCCTTTTCACCTGTCAGCCTTCCGAACACAAGGGGCAATGGTTCCGCAGGACATGCCCCACTGAATCGAGTTTGATGTTTTGTCGTTTCAAGTTTGATCACCCATCACGATAGCAATCAGTTTGAATATCCTCCAGACATGACGCACTGTGAAACAAGAGTGGGGCAGTGAAATATACACAATAGTGAAACAATCAGGGCAACGCGGCGGAAAGTCCCCGCAGGATCACGAAGCTGCTGAGCGAATCAATGAGGACAAAGGGCCGCGCCTAAAGTAATGGGTGGCCTCCATAGTAGTCGGATCAGAGATGTTCAAGTCCACCGTAGTAAGGGATCGTGGACTTCTGGGCACCGCTGTGGTAAAATCATCGTCTTCCAAGGAACTCTCCGACTCTGATGAACTCAGGTATACCCGGTATATATATGTAACAACAACGAGCAAGTTGCATACAACCAAACACGAGATGAGCTGCAAAGAATTCCCATGAGTTCAGTAATCGGCGATAGCTCATACACATACCTGCAAGTGAACAAAGATATATCGGAGGAATTTGTCAGAAGTTATCGGATGGATGGCACACGGCAATGAAATCATGGACATAATAGCGCTGGATGAGAATATCGACAAGATCATCCTCCGCTGTCGTCGGGGAAGTTTGACCCTCCAAAGAAGTCTAAGAGAAAGAACGACAAGAGTCGCGTCGCCAGCAAAACCAGCTGCCAGAAAGTGAGCGTGTGGGAAAAGAAAGAAAGAAAGAAAGAAAAACAGATCGGTACACTCGCCTGTTACTGCAAAAATGATGATCGAATGCGACATGAGACATGCCGGGCATCCCAGTGCGAATTTCTGGTGGCTCACACACCACCTTGTCTTCAAAACAACTAATACTACCCAGACAAGGACGAACAGAGCTCCGATGCCACGCGCAAATTTGCGGAGACAGGTGGAAGGCGAGATGAGTCGGACAATTGAATAAAGCAGACTCATTCGAACGGACCTAGCGGTTAGAAAAACTAGATGTCCAACAAGCTGTCGATGAGATGCGATGGGACCCACCATATGATGCTCGTGGATACGTATGGAGAAATCCAACAAGCAATTGCAACGGTCTTGGGACTTTCTAGAGATGGGGGGGTCATTGCGTATCCAAGTGCACAGAAACCCAACACGACTGACTGGTCTGGGAATATACCAAGTTAACTGAGGCAAATGCCACTGCACCAACTATCGCTACCCCTGCCCACGCATCTTCCCACCAAAATCTTCGTATCTTCAATCGAAACGCCAATCGAAAGAAACCGACGGAGGCTATCAGAAGTTCAATGACGCTGAACGTAACTGGTGCAGTTGGGCTTGTCAGTAGAACTCGTGGAGCTGTAGGAAACTCACTCGCAACAATTGTAGCCTCAGCTGCCATGGCAAGGGCATGAGGAGCACTGATTCGCGATACCTACTTAAATGTAACCAGAATTGCAGCAAATCAGGTGGTACAGGGTCGGCAAGCCGCGAGAAGACGAGAGAATGTATCGTCATAGTAGACGTACCAGTGGATGTCCCCTTACGTTGGGCCTGCAAAGTTCCATGAAGGGCCACAGTGCACTGAGGGATGGCTTGTCCCATATCTCAGAGTATGTATGTAATAATACGGGATCTCAGAACTAGATCAGCAACTAATCGGATACATAATCTTGGCAGACGGTGTCCAGCCCTCTGAATCGCGGCAGGCAGTAACAGCAGGGTTACATATACACACTGGAACAACTTACATTTTCGTAGTCCGATGACATGCCGGAAGGACACCGAACAGGTTGTAGACTCCGACCACGAGAGAGGAGCGAGTATACGTCTAGACTCTGCATGCTTGATCAAGTCGTGTTCGCATTGGACGGAGGTCGCGACATCTGCCGCACCCTCCTGGGCACAATCATGCCCACCGACACGCACGACTTCCCATTGAAGGCCATCGGGCACTTCCTGGACGGAGATGATATCTTGTTCGTGATCGCGAACTGCGAGCGGGATGGTTGCCGATATTGATAATGAGTTGAATAGGATAGCCTCTCTCAAGGGTATGACTTGGTTCGGTAATTAGATTACAAAGCCCACACTACCATCGGCGATGCAAAAATTCACATACCGCGCCATCGGCGATGTGTGATCACGCTCAGCGGTAAACTGCAGACCTTCGTGTATGGTCAGAATCACCATCTTCTGATCTCGAAGTTTAGGTCTAGCAGTCTACTCAGCTACTCGACGCCCTTCTTAGGCCTTTGGAAACTTTGTTTCCTCACGCATCTAGCGCACCGACATCTGTAAGCAGTCCAGACCGCTGTTGCGTAGACCATTACACCAAAAGGCAGTAATACTAAATGCTTTACATTCAGTATTGCAGGCAGTATATGTATACTAGTTGTAGCAATCTAGGTAAGCTGGTAGGCTTACGATCTCCTACGATTAATGCCGAGAAGTCCTTCGGTTTGCTTTGAGGCTTCAGTGACACAGCGCTGACAAGGTGATTGTCTTTCGCCCAGAAATCCCTTTCGTGTGGCCACGAACTCTGCTCGAGCTACTTCCTGTGTCCTCGAGCTTCGTTCGTGACGCGTGACACCCGGCCGGACCCTCGAGGATCTCCGGAACCTTCACGCATTGTTGTACTTCGCAACTAGACTATTCCACTATCTCCTTCATTCTGACACATTGTTGATCCTGATACTCGTTCGTATCTGGCCCGAGGGTCATTTAAACTCATTCGTTACGATAGCGCACCTCGGCTCGTTCTTCCCGAACTACAGGTTACATCCATTTTAGCTCATCTGCGCTCGTATCCACCGTCAAATATAGCATGTCCAGAATCCAGGCAAGGTGAACATTCACACTAGTGTCCGAGAACTTGATGCAATACTAACCATTATGCATCACGCATTGTCATGGTAGCCGAAAATCAGCAGGTTACTGCAACCGGGCTGCACATGCAAACTATGGATTCTCCCTTCTAGGCATATTCGCTCGCTTTCGCTGGTACGGATCCCTCGTACCTCTGGCCACAGAAGCCGCCGCCGGACGTGTGCCACGCAATGTAGGCATCGTCTGAGGTGTCATGATCACCAAGTCTGCCTGATACTCCGGCGGTGTAGTAGTTGATGCGTGGCGCTGCCCATCTCTTCCCATCAAAGTCACTATACCTTCCTAACATATTCTGTAGCGCTCATTTGACCAACCCAGCTTATGTATTGCGGCCAAGGTAGGAGTGTGTTGGAAACTTGAATTTTTATGCCATCATTGGGTTCTGACTTTTCGAGGCGGTACTCAGCCACTGCCTTCCCTGCAGCCAAGAAGAGACCAGATACAGTGTACGCCTGTTCTGGAAGGTTTCTGGACTCGGCGAGTGTGTGGGACGAGATAATCCGGCCGTTCGCTAATGTGCTTGAGAGACAGATCAAGTTACGACAAACTTGGTATTACTACAATTGATCACGTCTGTGAAAAATCCTTACAGCCGCGCTGCTTCTCAAAGGTCTGTCATTCCCCGTGGTGATCAGGCGACTCGAGGTTGGCGTGGATAGCTCCAAGCGGCTGCCCGATCCCGGCGACCAAAAATTGGCTTCAACACAAGTTATAAGTGGGGGTGAGTCTCAGCTTGTTATTCGACCCTTTTCTCTGGCTTGGGCCCGTGAGCACGGGACGACAGGATTTCAGCGCAAAAGCGAACTCGTTTCTCAGCCCTTTACCAACGATGGTCGTAACAATGATTGCTGTGTTGACAACGGCCATTACCGTAGCATCGACTACAAGGGCCGCTAACGCCCCGGATCCCACCTTACCCCCCGGCACTGTGGTATGTTCTCTACCGAGGTTCACGAGAGGAGAGTGTTAACAAACCCAGTACATTAATCCCCTTGATTACAACGTCGTGGGTGCAGATTACACCCAATGGCGTACAAACGACTCTTTCGTGGGGTTTAATCCCACGCACACGACGCCGCCTTTCACACAAGTCTTTGACCCCTCCTTCCTCGATATAACAGGACCGAATGCAACTATTCGGCCTGTCGTGTCGAACCCAGGTTTTGCCTTTGCTCACGAAGCACCGATTTATGTGCCCGACCTCGACGTCGTTTTCTTCTCCAGCAACGATGGCGGTCCCCTTGGATATAACGGCTGGTACAATAACAGCGTCGTCTCAATGCTTAACATGACGGAAGTCAATAATGCCCTCGCTGCTACTACGGGTGGAGTCAACATACAAATCCAGACCGTGAGCAGGATTTGCAATAGACACTAAGAATAAATCGCTCACACATGCTCAGTTAAACTTATCTGACTCTGTGCAAATGGTCAACGGAGGGACGGGCCCTTACAAGGGAAATCTTCTCTTTGTCACGTCAGGACGTGCCCTTCTGCCTCCTTCAATTGTACTCGTGAATCCCAGCCCACCATTTAACACGACCGTCCTGTTGGACAACTTCTACGGCAGGCAATTCAACTCACTGAACGATATCAAGGTGCTGCCTGGCACTGATGTCGTGTTTTTCACAGACCCCACGTAGGCTCTCTGTTGATGCTAGAAGACGAGCAAATCTGACAGACTCGTGTAGATACGGTTGGTTGAATGGATTCCGTCCCGAACCAATGTTACCTTCTCAGGTATACCGCTTTGACCCGTCGACAGGTCAAGTTCGAGTTGTCGCAGACCAATTCGTACACCCAAATGGCATCGCCTTTACCCCTGACGGCAGAATTGCATTCGTGTAAGCAGGACATGATACCTCCATTGAGTGTCAAGGACTTAGAAATAGATCTTCAGGACCGACACGGGTGTAGCCGGTGGTTTTTTGGGAAACAATCAGACGTATCCCGCCACGATGTAAGTCCTTGAAATGGCTTGTTCTCAGCTATCCTTACTCCGAGTTGCGACAGCTACCAGTATGATGTCGATCCAGTGACCCAGTCATTCAAAAACCGTCGTGTCTTCGCTTACAGTGATGCTGGCGTCCCGGACGGAATCCAACTTGACACGAAGGGCAACGTTTTTTCAGGGTGTGGGGATGGAACACAAGTGTGGAACTCCGAGGGCACCCTCATCGGGAAATTCTTTTTGAACAGCACGACGGCCGAGATGATTTTCACAAGGTCTGGCCTCCTTATTTTAGACGAGGAAAGGATATATCTAGCCAACATCCAGGCTCAGGGTATCGACTTGGCCGCATACTAGTCGGAACTCTGGCCCGCTCCTAGGTTTCAGAATGTCTCGTGGACTAAACATAGCATCGAATCTTTGAGGGGATAAACCCCACGTTGAGAAAACGCATATTCTCTGTTGAACTTCCGAAAATTTCTTATCGCAGTGCATGATAACTAGTTGATTCCCGCGTGCCTTGTTCCGGCGGAATCCATGGAAACTAGTACATGTGTGCACACGATGAGATAGAAGGAGGAAGCTGGCAGGCACGGCCCTGAGTCTCGTTGGCAGACACCATCATTACATACCAAGCGGCCACGTACTTATGCTTATGTGGGGTGTGGACGATGTTCGCAAGCGCAAAATCATGAGGGTAATTATGTAAGGACGACTCCGACAGCTCGCCCGTCGAGCGCATCGGGGAACCGTTCGTCGCAGGAAAATCCGGATCACTTCTCGCACAGTACCAAAAGTTCCAACTCCTCATGTGCAACGTGTGCATGGGCGCCGGTTTTTCCCTGAACCCTGCTTGCTGTCTTTTGGGGCTTCTCCGAGAAGAATGTGTCAAAATGATTTAAAGGGTATCATGATAAACGACAATAAAATGGTTTGTTTTGTTAATTAGTAACAGTCAAGTATCGGGAGCACGACCCATCGTACGTGCGCAGCGTTCCAACCCTTGCGATCGCAAGTGACCTCGTCACTTGTGATGATTTTTACAGGCAGGGGATTCGGAGAGCCAGAAGGACGTCAACTTCGTATTCTAACCCAGGCGGCTACCCAGTCTATGGGCAAATCCCCAGTATTTCTACTTTGTAGGTCAGACGTGGCGCTCAACGCTGTCCATGACCAGAAACAGACGAGGAATAGCAATAGCTCGCGTTTCGGGGTGATAGAAGCTCCAACTACCCCCACCTGGAAGGACACCCCATCTTTCGTACTTCCCTCCCTCGTCCCTATCTTGCCTTTTTGGGAACGTCCTGGACCTTCCCCGCCCATAGACTTTGGCGATCAGGTGGAACAAGAGGCTGGAAAGGTTTTAGGTGAGCGAGTCCCTATGATGTACAGAGGAACAAAGGAATATCCGGTGAAGTTGGAAATAATTGCCGCGAGAAGGGAATACTTTGGGGGTGCGAGAAGACCCGGAACGATGAATACGCAATCAATGAAAAAGCCTCAGGCCTCAGGGGCGAGGTTCAAAGTGGTCGGAAGATGCTGATACTTTCTCCGACCCGGGCTGAATTCAACTTCGAGGTCTGCTCGACGAAGACGTCGACCTTACGCGGAAGGTGATGTCATGAAAGGCTCGGAAGGCTTGGTATGATCAGGACTAGTCCGGAGGACCCCCTATCCTCCGTCCGTATAATACCCTTCGCTCACCCCTAATTCGACCCCTTCGTTCTTTCCCTGCGCTCTTGTGCGTTACGCAGCCCATGCTGCGTTTTCTCTTCAGATTGTATCGCGCTGCGCCATTATTGAGTCTGGGGACGGGATAACTTAGCGGAGCAGGACCGACAGGATTTCAGCACAAAAAGCGAATTCGTTTCCTTTCTCAGCATTTTACCAACCATGGTTGTAACAGCGTTTGCTGTGTTGATGATTGCTATTTTGGTAGCGACATTAATCACGAGGGTCGCTAACTCCCCAGATCCCACATTGCCCCCTGGCGCTGTGGTATGTTCTTTACCAAGTTTCACGAGAGGAGCGTGTTAACAACTTCAGTTTATCAACCCCCTCCAACACAATGTCGTGGGTGCAAACTA
Organism: Boletus sp. MG95; assembly: GCA_003313155.1. Classification (NCBI taxonomy): domain Eukaryota; kingdom Fungi; phylum Basidiomycota; class Agaricomycetes; order Boletales; family Boletaceae; genus Boletus; species Boletus sp. MG95. The sequence continues at coordinate 16,805 of QGOH01000501.1, forward strand.
TACTCAATGGCGTACAAACGACTCTTTCGTGGGTTTTAATCCCACGAACACAACGCCGCCTTTCACCCAAGTCTTTGACCCCTCCTTCCTCGATATAACAGGACCGAACGCAACTATTCGGCCTGTCGTGTCGAATCCAGGCTTTGCCTTTGCTCACGAAGCACCGATTTATGTGCCCAACCTCGACGTCGTTTTCTTCTCCAGCAACGATGGCGGTCCTCTTGGATTTAGTGGCTGGAACAATAATAGCGTCGTCTCGATGCTTAACATGACGGAAGTTGATGATGCCCTCGCTGCTACTACGGGTGGAGTCAACATACAAATCCAGACCGTGAGCAGGATTTACAATAGGCACTAGGAGGAAATCGCTCACACATACTCAGTTAAACCTGTCCGATACAGTACAGATGGTTAGTGGAGGAACGGGCCCTTACAAGGGAAATCTTCTCTTTGTCACGTCAGGACGTGCCCTTTTGCCTCCTTCAATTGTACTCGTGAATCCCAGCCCACCATTTAACACGACCGTCCTGTTGGACAACTTCTACGGCAGGCAGTTCAACTCACTGAACGATGTCAAGTTGCTACCTGGCACTGATATCATATTTTTCACGGACCCCCCGTAAGTTCTTCATTGATTTAGGAGACGAGCAGATCGGACAGACTCGTGTAGAAACGGCTGGCTGAGTGGATTCCGTCCCGAACCGATGTTACCTTCTCAGGTATACCGCTTCGATCCATCGACAGGTCAAGTCCGAGTCATCGCCGACCAATTTGTAGTCCCAAATGGCATTGCCATTACACCAGATGGCAAAACTGCATTTGTGTAAGCAGGACATAGTTATCGTAGCTGAATCCGCAACGCGGATTTACAAACATGATTTCAGGACCGACACGGGTGCAGTCCGTGGTTTGTTGGGAAATAACCAGACGTATCCCGCCACGATGTAAGTCCTTGAAATGGCTTGTTCTCAGCTATCCTTACTCCGAGTTGCGACAGCTACCAGTATGATGTCGATCCAGTGACCCAGTCATTCAAAAACCGTCGTGTCTTCGCTTACAGTGATGCTGGCGTCCCGGACGGAATCCAACTTGACACGAAGGGCAACGTTTTTTCAGGGTGTGGGGATGGAGTTCAGGTATGGAACTCCGAGGGCACCCTCATCGGGAAATTCTTTTTGAACAGCACGACGGCCGAAATGATTTTCACAAAGCCTGGGCTACTTATTTTGAATGAGGAAAGGATATATCTAGCGAAAATCCAGGCCCAGGGTATCGACTTGACTGCATACTAGTTTGGACCCACGTTGAGAAAATACGTGTATGCCTTTGTACTTATAGTTCGCCCTGACTCGGAATTCTTAACACGAGGCAGATTCTCGCGCGCGTTTTTCTGAAACCACCTACACGTGTGCACAGGATTTGATGGGACCCGTTTTACTGATGTATATGAGTCTCGCTCGCACACACAGTAGGCCGCGATAGGCACATATCGCGACGATGCACGCCTCTGCAAGTGGTTATCGTCCAGGGCGATCGAGACAGCGATCGGGGACGCAAAGCGATCCAGGACACTCGTATGTGACCCCACCATACACCGTCCAGTGGCCAGCGCCGGCGCGCCAGACGACCGAGCCCATAGGAATGACCATTGGCATGCCGTACCAGCAGCTTTCTCCCTCCCGTACCTCGTCCATCGAGCGCATCGGAGACCCGTTCGTCCCCCTTCCCGGGTCACTCCTCGCCCAGCACCAGGTGTCCAACTCCCCGGGCGCAACGAGTTCATCGACGCCGGTTTCCCCACGATCACCGTCGCCTCAGCGTTCCGGGCATCAACGGAGCCCCTCTGGGCAAGGAAGCATTAGGGCGCCACAGGGGCCTGGACCTCTTATCAAGGATGTCCCCCAACCGCCACGTACGTCGCTCAACGTTCCTTCCGCAGTCACATCGGCAGGCTGGGGACAAGGACAAACTGTCCCACACGCACAATCGCCATCTCAGAGCATGCGACGCCAAGGATCGCACCATAGCGTCTATCAACAGCCACCTGCGGGCGTCTACCAGAATACGAGCGCAACCCACTTTTCGTCGTATCATTCAGGCCACCACTATCCCATCCCCGTCCCGAGCACCTCGCATCACGTCGTCCACCCTCGTTCTCGGTCTCGACCTCCAAGTGCTGCATCGCACCGGTATGCGTCGAGTATCACGCCGCCCGTATATGGTCACGGAAGCTCCGCGACATTAAATGCCTCGCGCACTTCACTGAATGGTGGCATGCCTCCTCAAAGGAACCACCATGCAACATCGCCGCCATCTGGCACGTCCACCTCACATCATCCAGGTACCGGGCCTACACACATGCCCTCGGGATCGTCTCGGAGATCGCGGTCACACACACGTGTTCCTCCATCCAGCACACACGAAACCACTACAACAGCGCAGTCGGTTCACGGGGTGAAGGAGACCCTGCCCGGTCCACCCAGGCCCGCCGCAAACGAGATCCGCCGCACCACGCAACGACCAGCTCTACCCGCAAACTATGACGGTCAGACGCAGACGCGTTATGTCAATATGCTTCTCGCACTGGACGATATCTCGCCCCTTTTTAACATTCTCGCTTCCTTCTTCACCTGGATCTTACTTGCTGGATTCTTGCTCTTCCCAGGCACCTTTTCGTCATGGCAGGATGCACCAGCAGGAACTCCTCAAAGTGATATTCTGAGCGTGGTCAATAACGTCTCATTGTAAGCCCATTCTTCAGATGATTGTCACGTTCTTTAACCCTGGCACGGATAAAGGTATGTCATTGCATGGATTTGCACAGGCATCGGGGCATGTGGGATGATTTGGTTGTGGTGGAGATGGCGGAGCAATTATGTCTGGCTCACTAACCGCATCTTCGTGTGAGTGATACACCGTTGAGAGGGTAGTTTTTCCTCACGTTTTCAATCACAAGCCCTGGATTTCTCAACTCCGTTGCCGGGATAATCTCAACCTTGTCAAGTATCTTCGGGGCACAGGGCGGCGTATTTGGCAAAACGGAGAAATCGACAATCATTGTTACTGGCGCGCTGTCGTTAATATGCGGGATGTTGGTGCTAGTGTACGAATTCTGGTTGGTACGAAATCTTAAGTTGGAACACGATGAGGAAGTGGGGGTCGAAATTGCGGGAAAACATGGAGAGGGTGTCTTGGGAGAGAAAAAGGACGGTCGGAATAGAGAGGCGTAGCAACCACGGACTATTTGAAGATTTTTTTCTAATCTTATACGAGCGCAAGCGGTTAAGCACGATGCAACAGACCTATTTCAATTAGTGGGTGCATTATTTCGCAGAAGATTTCAAAGTTTGATCACTGTTCCGGAGGTGAGACAACAACGTGAACGGAATACCTGTGCGGAAGTGTTGATAGAGAACGCGGAAGGCTATCATGGGCAGTTCGCTTCTCGGAACTGAAGTAAGGACACGAGTTTACCGCGCGCCGAGGGAGCATCCACTCCTCGAGGCAATGGAGTGATGTTGGGAATTGCATAAGACCATGAAGCGGCCATGTAAACATGGCGCCTTGGGAGTGATATGTTCTCGAATCATAGGCATCAGAAAAAGAAAATAGGGGTGTGGATTGTGTCGTTCGTAACACACAGCAAATGACATTATGAAACGCTGAGCAGCTGAGCCACCTTGGAAGCCACTTCCGAAGAAGAAAGATTGTCCAGTTCGACGTGCTTTTCAACACCGCGCTCTACGGACATGCATTTAGTACAGCCATCAACACAGGCGCGGAAGAGCACGGGAACGCACCAAAGCGAGCAAACACGCGTGCGGGGGTGCCAGCGGCCTCCCTGATCAAGACGGGCAAGTCTGGGTTGTGTTTCTTGATGGTAGGATACTCGGAAACGACAAATTGGCTTTGATGGCGAGTGGAGTCAATATTTTTGTCGTTTAACCGCTCGCGGAGTGAAACCCTTGTCGACTTACCGCGTTCCTGCAGATGCCTGGGCTGTTTGGCAGCACAGGATACGGATCTCGCGGAGTGCTGGTGAGAACGCTTTTGCAAACGAGGACATGGCGGAGATGAGTTCTTGTTCAAGTGGAAAGAGAACAGGCTGAGACTATTACATAATACAGTGCGTGGTTGTCAAGTCCCCACCCGCTCTTCGTTGACTTCGACGTTCCCAAAGGCTGCCCGCTGCAGTGCCCGCCTCCGAAACAACTTCGACACCGCTATGGACGACGAGCAGAAACGACAACAGGAAGACTGGCTCAACAGCCGCAAGAACAGACTTCCTTCCTTCACGGAAGTCCTGTCCAGAAGGACAAGACCTCCAGTTGACTTGTTCATGTTCTAGTCCGTCCCCCCTTCACCTCTGGCATCGAGTAGTGTGTTGACCGTTACAACTAGCCTTTTTCTTCAGCGGGAGGGCTCAGAAGACATCTTAGATTTTTGGCTCGACGTTCAGCAACACGAGAACCTCTGCAGAGCCTACTTCAAGGACGTTCGCAAATCTGGGCGAACTATCAAGGAAGACTGGCCCCAGTATTGGGACTATGCGCGTCGGCGCGGCTCAATCTATGGAACAGTCGTTGGTCTCCAGCCGAATGCGGGGAAGCGAAGTACCCCCAGCACGAGCGAGATGTTGAACGACCTAGAAAAACAAGCACTCGCCGCTGCCGGCGATGAGAAACGTGCTGGTGGTCGCTCAACTAGCCCGCGTCCGCGGACCCCCGGAGTTGACAAAGAGCGAATCGCGTCGGCATCACCCCCTACTGCCGAATACGATCCACGTCGTTCGACAACCCCGTTCTCACTTTCAGGACGCACACCCACACTATTCAACCTGCGACGAGCTTCACGTGCCCCTACGATCATTCCCCGTTCTGCTGCTATTTCCCGTACGGACCTCGTTGCATCTGCGGAGCGCATCTATCTCCGATATCTCTCTCCTGCAGGCACCGTGGGGTCTCCCGAAAACCATGAGATCTACCTTCCCCCTGCGCTGCGTATACACACCTTCCCATTGAGCAGCTCACAGGATCCCAAGTCGCAGAGTGAGCTGAATATGTTGGCACACATTCCCGATATGTTCCACGCACAAAAGGAGTACTGCTTCCGCGCTATGGAGCAAGACGCATTTCCGCGTTTCCTGAGAGCAAAGGCATTCGGCAATCTGACCCCCCTATCTGCCCTTGTACGCCTCGTGTTGGGGCTACTCATACTCTGGATCGGGCTGGCTACCGCGTTTTCCCTCATTTTTCTTGATGTACAACCAAAATCCAAACGCTTCTTCGTGAGTCCCTTTCTGAGAACTACGCTTGCGATCATCTGTGACGTTATTACTGCAGCTTTTCCTCCCTTTCACGTTCGCCATCCTTTTCCTTATCTCACATCAATACGAGCTCGATCCTGTCCTCGTGTTCCTGGGTCAATCGGAATCCACCCCTTTCCGCACACTCACGATCCGCGAACCTTATGTGAAGAAATTACTCCTTGGCCGTGCCATCTGGGTTACGACGCTCGTCGCGATCTGCGTGACTGCATTGACCCTGATATTCTGGGCTGTTCCAGGCCATCGATTGTGATTTTTAGAGCCGCGCGTGGTTCGGTGACGCAACCGAGCGACAGAGGAGGGAAACGATCGTATGCACGGACCCTGAGCAGTGGATTTGAACTTGACCTGACGTTTACTCCACTGGATAATCCCACCCATCAGAACTAGCTTTTTTTTTGTTATTCTCTTATCTAGTTATTCCACTATCTCCCTTTTGCCCACCCCTTATATTTTATCCTAATTCTTTCGCTTTCATGCACATCCATCCCCATCGTTTTGCTCCACAGTTCTGTTTTGGGTTTCTTATACTTTCTTGTTACCCCAGGTGCATTCACATACCCGTCATCTCCTTCCCGCCCCTGCCGCACACAATCGGCACCGACAAGCTATCTCGTTATGCTCTCGCGCTCGTTTTTGGAACGCTTCTGTCGACTTCGTCTGTGGAAAACTCCTTCACATTTATTACGACCTGTTATTGACTCTCACTCCTCCCGATTCCTGTTCGTCTGTTGTGCTGCAGAGACTCAGCGTGCGTTAGAAAATTCAATGTATTTTTTTCCGTCGCGTCAGACATGCCAGCTGGGCCATGCAACGGAATCCAAGGCGACACGCTTCTCGCAACCGCTTATTAACCTATAAACATTCCGGCTATACAATCTCATTTCACGTCACGTTAGCTTCTTCAAGGGCCCCGGACAGAGATTCCACAGGAGTAGCCCTTTGATCTCACTTTCGACTGCGGTACCTGGGAGAAGGGGTGTTCTCCTCGTGGACCCGTTGGAAATGATAATAGGGGCCCGGGAGCAACCCTCCAGGAGAACTCTTCTCGTGCCGCCAAGACTCCTGCAAAGGTTAACGTCGGGGACAACCAAGAGACGTGCCAGGGAAGAAAACCCAACTGGAATCCTAGTATGTATGATAGCACGAGAACAGTCCGCCAGCTTTTCGAAATTCTGTGGCCCTCAGAATATTGGCTAGTGTGTTTGTCACAGGTTGTCACCATGGTATTTAGCTATTCATTATTTAAAATCAATCCTTTCAGCAAACAAGCAGTCGAGGTACACCCAGGTACCCGAACAAATGAAGGACGTCCTGACATTCAGATACCGAACGTCGTTGAAAATTCAAGTCACACTTTGAAAAACGCGCACACGGTGCGACCTATTCGATAGTCAAGCTGTAAGCCGCTCTGGAAAAAGAAAGTGTGAATTGAATTGAATCCAGTTGGAAATAGTGGGCATAACAGCACGTACGTCTCGAAAAGGGCGGTTCCGGATGTTGCCTCCGTGCCGGCCTGCGCAGTCACGAGGTATTCCGAAGAGCTGATATACCCAGCATTCGTCAGGCACTGTGACATTCGATTGTTCAGAAATTAGGTCGAAATGTATGGCATGCGGAACCCTTACGGTGAAAAATTCATAAATGTCACCGCTGAAGGTGGTTATGCTACCTTCCACGGGCAGGAACGAATACACCTCATTGTAACCGTTGGAGCCACGGTACAAGTTCCTGTGATACAGCACAATTGAGGTTACTGCGAGAGCCATCTCAGAAATTGGCTAACCATCTGTAACCAACGATGGAGAGGTTCGTCGCGACAGGGACTGCATTGCCGGAGTAATCATAGTCGTACGAGATCGGCCCCGAGTTGACGGCGGCGAGCCAGATCATAATCTCGTTCACGTTGGAACCGCCAGGAGAGTAAGCAGTGAAAAAATCATAGGCAACATCAGCCACAACTGTCCCAGTGTTTTTCTGAGACCAATGCCATGCTGACTACGACATTAATATTAGTGTGCTGATATAAAAGACGATATGCGACGGGAGACGCACTTGCATGGTAGAAATCACACCGAGTTGCTGGTTGATCCCAGTGTTGAGCTGAAGGTTGGAGAAACTCTTGACGCCAATACCACCTTTCCACGTCCAGTGTGTGTACCATGCCACGGTGTCTCCATCGACAGACTGGAGTACCGAGCACTGCGAACCAGAGGTTGCGCCAGATTCGCCCCAAAGATCGGTCAATAGGGAGTACGAGCCAGCTGCGACTACGTCGTATTGGCCGCAGACTTTGGTGGTCCGATGTTCAAGAAGGGATGCAGGAACGAGTGGAAGGAACAACAGCAGTGCAAACCAAAAAATCATTGGGGCCGAATATCATGTTACGAAAGATGGAGATCGAGCTGTTTAAATATCTCGACAACGCGTCGTTCATAGGTAGAGTTTTTCGGACGTAGAGACCACACACTACGGCCCGAACCACGGAGAGACCCCGGTTGGTGGAACCGAGATAACTCGCGGCGGTGGTTCATAGATGATCTGTCACCTAGATACTGGGAATCCGATCAGGATCCAGGATATCGTTTATGCCATGGGCATGGAGGGGCCGAATCCGCATATGAAAAGGCCAGCTTTGGGAAGACATGAAACAAATGATGTCAGAAACTGGTTGTAAAACTGTGTCATGGTGACGACAGACCTCGGCAAAGTCTCGTCCGTGTGAGTAGGGCAATTCGCCAGTCAAAGACATCAAGTTACTATCACTGCAGTCTAATTATCAGTTACAACGTCGTCAACTGATGATGCGAAGAAGCTACTGCAGTAGCATCGTTGAACCCTTAGCTGGGGGAAGGTTCCCAGACATACCGTAAACATGTCAACGCTCCGGCGATCGCACCTCATTTTCTCTTCGGTAAATTGGCAGAATATAAATATACAGCACATACCACCAGATACTCCTAAATTTGCGCCATCCACTGGCATGGGGCTGTTATCATGCAATTTACAAACATACGACCTGACGCATGATATGTATACTAGGTCCGAGTAAGTGAGCTGAGAATGAGTTAAGGAAGGTTCTAAACGTGCCTGCTCACCGCGCCGCGGCCACCACCATACTATGTCCGAGTACATGAGCCGACAGTGACTTGAGGATTGTTCTGGAAGTATCTCTTCCCCACATCGCAACCATCACGGCCATTGCATACCAGGTCGCGGAGTAAGTGATTCGGAGCCGACAATGAGTTGACGAACGTGCTCGACGTGCCTTGTCGCCGCATCACGGTTAGAGGTGCTTTTCAGAGCCCTTGAGATTGGGTCCGAGTATGTTCGTGTTATATATCCCAAGTCAGACTATTCTCCCTGGCTCGCCCGTGCCTTCCGGTGCCCAGTCCTGGTTATATTCCCCGACCGCGTCTCTTCTGCTTTTACCTTGGTCACTGCGTCGTTCGCTAAGCATGTCGTATCGATTCTGCATGTCGGAGTATGTTCAATTACATTCGTTCACCTGGTGCTCCCCGGGCTAGTTACTGGGCAGTCAGTGGGGCCTCGATCCACGTCTCTTGTGGCATGTGGTCGGTGGTGGGGGTGTCGTCCGCGTGGCTACGTGGAGATAGTCGTTCCATTCATGAAAAATGCATGTGGGAACCCGAGCTGAAACGTACGGTTGATGGCCCGAAACCGTGGCGACGTGACGTCTCGTGGCGCAACGGTGCCACTAGAGTGCCTATTGATTTTGCAGGAAAAGATTTCGCGTATGGGCATCCCTTCCCACCTGCGAGACCCACGAAGACAGGGGGATAAATTCCGCTGTGTTACATAAAGTGGTCATTCGTACGAGTTCAGTGGTAAATTGCCGCGCTGGCGCCTACAAGAAAGTATGGGTCTCCTAAATGGATCCCATCCGATCCCATCCACGTGTCTGATTCCGCCGGAACAAGGCACGCAAGAATCAGACATTGGCCAATCGCCACTTGCAAGTCCAACAGCAAACATCTGATGTCTCAACGCGGCGACGATACCATGCCTAGTCTACGAGACATTCTGAAACCCTCAAAGTGGGCCAGTTCTCCAGCTAGTATGCAGCCAAGTCGATACCCTGAGCCTGGATGTTGGCTAGATATATCCTTTCCTCAGCTAAAATAAGGAGGCCAGACTTTGTGAAAACCATCTCGGCCGTCGTGCTGTTTAAAAAGAATTTTCCGATGAGGGTGCCCTCGGAGTTCCATACTTGTGTTCCATCCCCACACCCTGAAAAAACGTTGCCCTGCGTGTCAAGTTGGATTCCGTCTGGGATGCCAGAATCACTGTAAGCAAAGACACGGCGATTTGTGAACGACTGGGTCACTGGGTCAATGTCATACTGGTAGCTATTGTATCTCAGCAAGGATGGCTGAGAGCAAACGAGTCCAAGGGAACTTACATCGTAGCGGGATACGTTTGATTGTTTCCCCACAAACCATTGACTACACCCGTGTCGGTCCTGAAGATCTATTTCTAAATCCTTGACAGTCAATAGAGATATCTAATGTCCTGCTTACACGAATGCAGTTCTGCCGTCAGGGGTAAGGGCAATGCCATTTGGATGTACGAATTGGTCTGCGACAACTCGAACTTGACCTGTCGACGGATCAAAGCGGTATACCTGAGAAGGTAACATTGGTTCGGGACGGAATTGATACATCCAACCGTACCTACACGAATCTGTCAGATTTGCTTGTCTTCTAGATCAATAGAGAACCTACGTGGGGTCTGTGAAAAACATGATATCAGTGCCAGGCAGCACCTTGATATCGTTCAGTGAGTTAAACTGCCTGCCGTAGAAGTTGTCCAACAGGACGGTCGTGTTAAATGGTGGGCTGGAATTCACGAGTACAATTGAAGGAGGCAAAAGGGCACGTCCTGACGTGATAAAGAGAAGATTTCCCTTGTAAGGGCCTGTGCCTCCATTGACCATCTGCACGGCATCAGAAAGGTTTAACTGAGCATGTGTGAGCAATTTCCTCCTAGTGCCTATTGTAAACCCTGCTCACGGTCTGGATTTGTATGTTGACTTCATCCGTAGTAGCAGCGAGGGCATTATCGACTTCCGTCATGTTAAGCATTGAGATTACACTATTATTGTTCCAGCCACTAAATCCAAGAGGACCACCATCATTGCTGGAGAAGAAAACGACGTCGAGGTCGGGCACATAAATCGGTGCTTCGTGAGCAAAGGCAAAGCCTGGATTCGACACGACAGGCCGAATAGTTGCATTCGGTCCTGTTATATCGAGGAAGGAGGGATCAAAGACTTGGATGAAAGGCGGCGTTGTGTTCGTGGGATTAAAACCCACGGAAGAGTCGTTTGTACGCCACTGGGTGTAATCTGCACCCACGACGTTGTAGTCAAGGGGGTTAATGTACTGGGTTTGTTAACACTCTCCTCTTGTGAACCTCGGTAGAGAACATACCACAGCGCCAGGGGGCAAGGTGAAATCCGGGGCATTAGCAGCCCTTGTGGTGAACGCAAGCGTAATGGCAATTGTCAACGCAACCAAGGCAGATATGATCATCGTTAGGTGGAAGATGGAGAAACGAATTTCGCTTTTCTGCTGAAATCTTGTCGCCTCTGCTCACAGACCCAAATGAGGGAGAAGGCTCGAACAACAAGTTGAGACTCACGCTTTTGAGATATCCCCCTTTTAGCTTGCGTCGTGGCCAATTTTTGGTCGCCGGGATCGGGCAGCCGCTTGGAGCCATCCATGCCAACCTTGAGCCGCCTGATCACCACGAAGGATGTCAGATCCTTGAGAAACAGTGCGGTTACAATACTTTTTTTAAATACAATTGAAGCGAACGTCGCGCTCCCACGCCATGTCTAAGGGACAGAACTCACCAAGCGCTACTCATGCCTAGGGAATGCATTGATACAGCAGCACCCAGGGTGTATCAATACACACTAGTTGGAGAATGGTGTCTTGTCATTTAAACCCCTAGCTGCTATTTTTGGTCAGCAAGCTTATCGTAGGTCCTAGTTCTGATCGTCGATCCACCACAAACCTCACCGTCTGAGGGCATGAGTATGCTTCGGTGTACTTCTCGGTGGCTACGCTCGTCATTAAGTGTATGTTGTTATATGCTCGACGGCACTGCCTTCTTGCTGCCGTTTTGGGAGTTGGGACAGAATCTGACGCTGATGCAATTCATGTCCGCGAACATGACAGTGCTGATAGTCTATGGTTTTCCAGGGAGACCTAACCAGCGAGCTTGCTTTCAGTCCTTATCGCCCCAAATATTTTCTCTGAGTGTCCGCGGGGAAAGTGTGGGAGAAAGTCGCAATGTTCTGACGAACTTCAGTGGTGTGAGTATGGATGAACAAACGTTGTACACTGTGTTCTTCCCAACAGCGATATCCATGCGTGAATACACGTACCACAGGTAAACTCGTTGGCGTAATGGACTCCGTACACTGAGATAGCCAACAGCATCGAAGTGAGATCTGATTGATCTGATTTCATTCCACCGAATTCTCTCCGTCTCACGCGCATGCAGGCTCTCTGTTAAACATCATACACTAGATGGGATGTAGTCTGGATACCCGCAACTGCAAACGTTCAACGTACCATGCCTCCGAACTACATCATAGCACAACAACAAGCCACAGGTCACTAGTCACTTTCCCCTATCGTGGGCTGCTTTAGTAAAAGGATCAACGGCATTGTCCTAGAACGTCAAATTAATCCAACCTTACACCGACCCTCAACGCACCGATTCGGACGCGACTTACCCGCGCTCGTTTCTTGCGCATCAACTCGCCGGTCCTGCGTTCACGACCATGCTCAACAAGCTCGGATTTCCTCAACATCTTGCCCTTGATCTCTTCTGCCATGCCTTCCAACTTGTCGCCTAGGCCCTTCGTTGATGAGCGTCCTTGCGGGTCAGAAAGGGGGATGCAGTCACAATGCATTGCACTCTCGAGCTCACCGCGCCTAATGGGTAATTGGGGCCTAGACCAACTGCTCCAGCGTGTCGTTGCTGTGATAGGCTTGGGTCGTCTGCGTCGTCACCACGTCTCGTTTGGTTGGGCTTGGTATTCGTGCCAACGGCAGATGGGTGGACTTCGTCGGTGGACATTGCGATTTGCGAGCGAGAGTGACTCAATGTAATGAACGACCACATTCCTTCCACAGCCCCGCTTTATATCAGGTCCGAACGAGGCATGACGCAACAGTGTTCAATCGAATGACGTCAGGAATTCATGGAAGCCATCAACTTTCGTATTCAATATATTCAGACTTGAAAGAACGTCACCAACAGACCTTGAACATGTCCCATGTCGTGTGTAAGCCACACACAACTATAGCAAGACGGGTGGGGTCAATAATTTGCCTTGTTCGATGGCTCAGTTCAGTGTTATCAAGCCTATAGGTACCCCGGTGACATAACAGTCAGAAGCATGATCGATGACCAGACGTTGGTGGGAAACGAACAGCAAGTCATTATGAAGTCAAGTATCATAGACAGTAAGCTTGAGATTAAGGTATGGAAGCAAACACTTTAACATCACCAACTCGCCCAGCAAATACTACCCTCCTCAACATTGCTCGTCATCATCAACGTCACGAGCAGGAATAATAATAATCCCTGCCAGCCCCGCCACCTCAGTCACGGTGTCCACACCGCGACTCTCAAGCGGAGGGGGCCTTGGTGCCCGCAGGGATGTTGGGCACACCACTGCTCAAGGGTACTTTGCCATCGGAGGGAATTGGACGGGTGAGTTCCGAGATGGCATCGGTACGAGGTACCTTGTCCCCGATAACAGAACCAGGCACGGTCGTTTTTGACAATTCTTCGCGGTTCACTGCGTGTACGGGGCGAGTGGCAGTATCGATAGCTTGATCAGCACCCGGCGCAGGGAGATCACGAGCGGCCTTTCCGTTGGGTTTCGCAACACATCGATCGTTGGATGCCGAGGGGGTAAAGCTACCCTTGCAAGTATGGACGAAACACCCGCTATCTATGCAGGAAACATCATCGACGTTGGGGATGTTATGGCAGTTGACACCATCGGTGGAGGGACTGCCGAAAGGACAGGCCTTGACGCAGCCACCGCCTAGTGGAGTGATGGTCAGAGGTATAGTAATTGAAGTTGGACATGGAAATACATACACGTATACGAGTCAGACGTGACATCAGTGCACTTGAATGCTTGACCCGATGTTGCGTCGGGGACACCACACATTGTGAGGCCCTCGGCGCACTTGGGTTCATTTTGCCGGCGCGAAGGGGGAGGGGTTGTTGTACAGTCCAAGTGGAAATGACCACATTTGCCATCACACTCCGTCAGCTGGGGAGGACAGATGCACGAAGAAGGATTATTCGTGGGCATCGCCAGGAAACCATCTGTGCACACAAAGTCGCACTCATTATTATCGGTGACCACGGGCTTGGCGTGCGGCGGGTAGGTACACTGCACGCCGGCCTTCCTGATCTGTAAAAGGCCAGGGTAAGTATTCGGCATATTGTACGAGAACGAAGTAAATCTACCATGTCAGTGACAGTAGATTCGACCTTGTCGACGCCGACAACCTTGGTGGCGGCTTCTGTGACGTTGTAGTGACCGACAAATGCTTTTACCTGAGAGATACAGAGACCAATGTGGATATGGCCAGCATCATATGGCTTGCCTAGACCGAGTGGATCTCAGGATTGTCGAAGATGGTGGGGACATGACTCACCATCAATCAAAACATCGGTAAACACAAGTTCTGCGTCGAGGTTCGCGCAGGTATCTGTGGTTTGGCCACGCCTGACGGGTGAACGGGCAAGTGTGGTAGAAGCCATGAGCAAAGGAGCGGCGAGGACAGACAACTTCATGATGCTAAACAACTGTAAGGAACGTGGGGGGTGTAGAGAAAGAGGGGAGGCGAATGAAGTGAGACCATGCCCTCTCAGTTTTTATACTAGCGGGGGATGGAGTCGGCTAATCACTTTCACCCATATCACGTCGGGTCGCATGAATGACGTTGTTGACGACACGCACCTGGCTCGGGTTGGAGGTTAGGCTGTTCATGCTGTGGACATTCGGAACCCGGCCCGCAAGGAAACTCTGTCCTGCCCGATTTGGTGGAGCGTGGTTTGAGTGGGATGGCAGGGAATTCTCGGAGGCAAGAACAGGCCAGCCGGAACAATACGGAGTTGAAACTCCGCGTAAGCCCGATTCAGAAGCAAAGTGGATGGCGGTGCGGGTCAGTATATAAATGGTATGTAACACCACCACCGGTTCATTCGTACCGTCATGAAAGTCAACGTCAGCGACGAGGAATGGAAACACCTCGATACCGTCGTATTGCGCGGCGCACTGGAGGGCTTTTTCGCGAGTGCTGCCGTCGCCGTACCTAGTTTCTACTACCTCCATCGCAAGTCGGCGTGGTACCGCTCCCTCCCCTTGCCGCTCCGAGTCGCTGGTGTCGTCATCATCGTCGCCCCATTCACATCCATCCAAGCAGAGCGGCGTAGCTTGGAATTCGAACGAAAACGATGGTACGTCTGCATGCGTATGTTTGTTGTTCCATGTGTTCCGAGCCCGCTGACCCGATCGCGGTGGATATATCCAGGTCGGGTTCCGGAAAACTGGAACTAGATCGTGCCGCGGCGGAAGAAGAGGCCCGGTTTAATGCCCTTTCCACTCCAGACAAGGTCTTTGACTGGGCTTCTCGCCATCAGTATTCCATCATCCTCGGAAGTTGGGCACTTTCCATGGCCGCAGCCGGTGCCATCGTGGCAAGGGACAAGTGAGTGGTCGGCCTTGCTCTTTGTTCGTTCTCGATTGGGCTTACGCTTCCCCGACACAGATACATGACCTTGCCCCAAAAGGTGGTTCAAGCTGTGA
Source organism: Boletus sp. MG95 (assembly GCA_003313155.1). Classification (NCBI taxonomy): domain Eukaryota; kingdom Fungi; phylum Basidiomycota; class Agaricomycetes; order Boletales; family Boletaceae; genus Boletus; species Boletus sp. MG95. Next base: position 32,005 of record QGOH01000501.1, read on the forward strand.
CAAACGTGTATATTGACCATGCTGAAATGATGTCTTCCAGGCCGTGCAAGCTCGTATGTGGGCACAGGGGCTCACTATCGGCGTCCTCATCGTTGCAGGTGCCCTCACGCACACAAATCGCCAAGACGCCGCCGCCAGTAGCATGCGACGAGTGAGTGTGATGTGTCTGGTGTTCCGACTCACTCTAACGATACCTGCCTAGTCTACCGCAGATCACTCATGGCGAACTTTCGTATGTGACAGCTTGTCTACTGCCCTCTTCACATGACTGATGAGTTGACAATTGCAGCTCGAGCAGCAACAGCGCGAGCAAGAAGCTAGGAAGGTGGCATTGAATGGAGCTTAGAACAGCATCGGCATGATATACATACACCTAGGTTCAGTAGATTATTCCGCTGGTCGCTGTCGTCAAAGTAAATTACTTTAGGTCACCGAGAGGACCCACGTAGCATTATGTAAATACGATGGTTGGTCTTTGGGTCCAAACCATGTACTTGTCGACATGTAGTACAAGGACGGATCTTGTTATGGCGAAGAATCCAATCGTAAGAAATGCAGAGGACGATACAGTATACTTGTTAAATCTATTGTTGACCATGTCGATGTGCTTCAGCTTCACGGACGACATCGTCGTCCCCTACGAGGGGATCTGAGATGATTGGGTACGTTGGACCGTTTCGTTCAACCTCGGCGTCCACAAGGATTGGCATCAAAGGCGCATCATCATCGTCGTCATCACCGATGTCGTCAACCTCTCCCTCGCCTTCCGGGTTCGGAGAACGGATGAATATACTTCGACCCCACTTGACCCACCAGTCTTGCACAGCCTCGCGCGCATCGAAACCAAAAACTTGGACGAACCCCGAATATGTATGGTAGAGATAGTCATCGTCCATCTCGTCACATTGACAAGTGTGATGGTTTCGTAGCAGTGCGTCACGCCTCTGTTGGACTGGTCCGTGAGGTATGGTGATAAGCTCCCGTTTGCGCCGTACCCATCGTTGGGTGGTGGCACAATGTGGTTGTCGAAGGTCTTCAAAGACATTGAGAAGCATCGTCGTCTGAGCTTTCGTGGCGGGAAGTGAGAAAAGTATGGAGAGCGTCGCGGCGTCCTCGATACACATAGCGGAGTCCTGTGATCCGGATGGCTTGGTATGGGGAGGGGGAATGAAAGGTTATCGATCCGAATTCTCAGACAACCGGTCACGTTCAACTCACTATGACTGGGTGTACCGCTTCTCCAACGAGGACAACTTTTCCACTCTCATGCACCCAATTGTCGAATGGCTCATAGTGGGTAGACACGATCCTGTTGAGCTCATCCGAAAGCTTCAAGAGTTTCCGAACGCTGAGGATAAAAACATGTCAGCTTGAGGGTCATCCACCCACGATATGAATGGGTGCTCACCGAGGTTCAAACAAGTCCGCCCTCAGCGACTCGAGGCTCATTGGGAACTCGTCCAATACATCCGGACTGGGTGTCGGAATA